>PVHY01004022.1:0-99317 GCA_004024945.1 Uropsilus gracilis | reverse complement strand
TGATAGGTAAATTTTAATCAACACATTAAGAATTAGTGGATGATATCAATTATACTCAAACAGAAATTTAGATTCAAATTAGATTATGGAAATAACATTATTCTAATTTACCTTTTCCTGATGAATAGCAAACCATTTTATAGTAGTAGATGTTTATTGAATATCTCTTTGATCATGATTTGGAGAATTGTGAGGAAACCTCTCAAATTCAGAAGTTGGACATTAATAATATTTATTAGCATATAATTTATCTTTCTATGGATTTTTGCCTGTACATACACAACACACACAAAGACAGCTAAGCATATTATCATCAGAGGGAGACACCCACTTACAAACCTGCTAAGTGGGTGATACTTTCTACTTTGTTTATCACTATTGGTTTGATCATTTTAAAGAAACCATGCATTATTTACAAGATAAAGCAAAACTCATTCTATATAATATCCAGTTTAATTACTTTGTTCTTCTAGGTATTTGGCCTATTTCTATTTTTGTAGGCAAAATACATTAAAAATTTAAATTAGTGCAACTGGTTTGCCTGTTAGTGAATTTCAAATGTAAATGATGAAAGTAGATTGTAAAAAAACAAAAACATGACAACCTAGAGAATTACTTTTTCCTTATGTAGACAAAACATGAAATAAAAAAGTAAGCACTATTTTTTCCATATTTAGTATCTGCCAAATTTATTGTGTAAATTTCACTAATTAAGATATAAAATTTTCACTAAAATCAAGGTGTAAGAGATAAGACTAAGTGGTTATAGTATTTTACCTTGTCATTTAACAGAAAACTTGCATAATAGTTGACTAAAGTGAATCCAAATTTTTTAATATAAACAAGAAAATAGTGTCAGCACTATTTTTGGCTTGTTAGTCTAAGTAGCTCATTTGACTTAAATCCACACTATAAAAATTTGCGCTACCACATGATCCAGCAATTCCATTTCTAGGTATCTACATACCCAAAGAATGGAAAATTTTTACCCCTATCACCATTGCAACATTACTTAAAATGGCTAACCTATGGAAACAACCTAAGTGCCCAGTACCACAGAAGTGTTCTACACAATGGAATGCAACTCAGTTACAAAAAGAAAAAGAAAAGAAAAGAAATCTTAACATTTGTAACAATATAGTTGGAACTGATGGTTACACTGAAAAAAATAAGTCAGTAGGAGAAAAGGAAACACTGGTTGATTTCATTCATGTGGAATATACAAAAACCAAACAGAAGAACAGAAAAACCAGAGCAAAACAAACTCTAGAAATTTGACTGTAGAACTGAGTCTGCCAAAGAAGAAGGATGTCATGAATAGTGTTTAAAGAGGGAAGGATTCAATGGTCTATGATAGACTATCAGTACTTTGGTAACATGTGAGATATGTTAACATACATCTGATGAAATGTGTACCCCTACATCATATATACTGGTGTGAACCAATATTTACTCAAAAATGTAATGCAATTTTAAAATAAAATAGATACTGACTCCTAATTTAAATATAATAAGTAAAAAAATAAAGACAAAACTGATCTCTGGTATTCTCCTATCCTTTTTAGAGATTGGGCTATCTTGGTGCATCCTTGAGAAGGCTTCAATAGTTGACAGTCACTTAAGAACAGTAGCACTTAAAAACACAAAACTCCTTATAAATTTTCCAGTTTACTCAATTATGTTCTTTAGAGCAACATATTCTTAATGTGTACAGAAATACCACCCCACCCTCACTACACCTTTGTCTTCAAATATGTTCTGTTTTACTGATTTGGACCTGTAAATGTTTTTTACATGACAAAAGTGATTAAGGTTAGGTACCATGAGCTGAAAAGAGGAAACTGAATTGTTCAGGTGGCTCCATTTAAATCATTTGAATCCTGAAAAGTAGAACCTTTCTACCTGTTGTCAGAGAGGAGTAAATAACAGCTGAGAATGATTCAAAATTGACCACTTGTAAATTACTGGGTTCGAGAACTAGGGAACTATGTGCAAGGACCTGAATTCTGCAATCTAAATGAGAGAGGAAATTGATTCTTTCATAAAATCTTCACAAAAGGACATAGCAGCACCAGTACCCTGACTTTAGCTGGGGTGAGTCTGTTTTGGAATCCTAACCTATAGGAGATAATAGATTTAAGTTGCTCTAAGTCACAAAGTTTGTAGCAAATTATTAGAGTAAATGAAAATTAATACAATCCAAAAACACGTGCCCAGTTTAATTTTGATAACTATTTAAGTCTACTTAATTTCATGAATTGTTTTGTCTTCCATTACTTTCATGATCTAACACTTTTGAAGAGTGAAGGCATATAAGAATTTTCTACATTATGGACTTAAGGGTCCACATGATTAAAATCAAACAAACACACATACACATATATTTGGCAGAATATCACAGTAGTGATATGATGGTTCTCATTGCATCTTATCAGATGGAGAGTTCTGATTTTTCCCATTATTTATTGATACCTTTATTAATCTCTTGAATATCACACTGTCTTCCAGGCTTTCATGTCTGTGATGTTGTTACTCTCTTTCCTTTGGTAATTTATCAGAGTTGTGTTAGGAGGCTTTTGAACTAGGTAGTTTAACACATTTGTCACTGTTGGTTAACTGTCCCATCCTTGTAGTCAATTGTAACATAACCAGTCCTTACCGTTCAATTGTGAACATCGGGTTCACCAATCCGCATAGCCTCTTTATTGATTTTAGCAGTTACACAGACACACCAGGCAGGGCAGGCCCAGGACCAGGACGGGGGTAGTGTTGTGGGAGATGGGAGACAGATAAGATCCCCTAACCTCCCAAGAATTTTCACACTCTTTCTCTGGGCTCTCTGTCTCTAGCATTCTCTCATGCATTCATGTGTACTCAGCTCTCAACTCCCCTTTAGCCCCTCTCTCCTAGGCCCAGGTGTGCACACTTAAACATGTGCACACCTACTGGGCTGCACAATCATGGGGAGGGTAAAATACTCTAGGTGCTTCTTATGCAGGCTAATGGAGGAAAAAGCTTGATTAATTTACTTATCTTACAGTTAGAAAATGTTCTATTATTTATTAGTTGAAGTATCAGTCTTGGTTTCTTCTTTACTTCAAAGATTAAAATATTACTACTTAAAAATATATATATACACACATACATACATACATATATATAAATGTCACTGTATTTCCTGAACTGACATTCTCATTATTGTTATTGGATTCTGACTGACTTGGCTCATCTGACAGTAAAGACTCTGGTCACACTAGTTGGGCACTGACACCCCAGACCACATCCCCTTTCACTCGTTTGATGTTCCGTATCAAGTGGACCCATCATAAAACATCTGATTTTCACAACTTTAAAGCTTAAATATGTCATTTCTTCTTCATGAAACCAAATAGTTTAAGTTTGGAATTTTTAACAGCGATGAGGACATAGTTTCAAAATTATATGACATCAACTATGAAATAATGAATAATTCTAAAATATCAATTATTCAGTGTTTTGACTTGGGGATTTTCTTAGATTTGTTCATTTAATTCATAAGGTTAGAATAGAGATTTTAAGGGTGAAATCATTACATTCTAGTAAATCTTTTAATTATGCATTTAGTATAGTTTATTAAGAAAATATACTCTGAAATTTTACTCACATCATTAGTTTATTTAATATGCTAGTATATAACAAAACAATCAATAAAACCAACAAATTGAAATAATAGGTATTTAACATGCTAACACATATGGCCTATTTTCAAATATTTATTTCTAATTTATTTTTGACAAGTGAATTTCTTTAAATCTGTTTGCTCATTTGTACATTTAGGAATAATTTCTGGCTTACTCCCTTTACAGTAGTTGATTATACCTGAATTTTAAATCAGATAATTTTGAATTTGGATATCAATTTCTATCTCAGTAGTTCTGTGACTTATAATAAATTATGTATCTTATCTTCTCTTTGGTCATCAGTAACATGGAGATAGTAATAGTTACCTTAGATATCTGAAATAGGAATGAAATAGGATACTGTATATTAGCAATGAGACCAGAGACTACCAGGTGCTCATAGTATGTAAGAGTTGTAGTCATGGTTGGACAAAAAATATTTTATATACAAAGTTATGTGGTGATTGATAAAGTGCTACATGTATGCTCTTAAACCTCTTTTAAAATGATTCTTAGCTATTTGTATTTCTCTCTTTTTGGTATGATCTAAAGTATATTAAATTATTTTCTAGTTATTTTTGCAATCATCCTTTCCTACTGGAACATGAAAGAAGAACTACTTTTGTGTTATTAAAACACTGTAGTATGCACCTATGAAATTTTGTGAGACTTACTTGTGTTCATCTCTGCATCCTTTCCTTAAGGAATTAAAACTCTCAAGCAGTGCCTGGCATAGTGTTTGACACCTAAACTAGATGAAATAGATGCTAGTTAAAGGAACAGAGGAAGAGAGGGAGTTCATATATATCAGTAAAAGCAGGCAGAAAAACTAACCAGATTACTTTCTCAAGCCTCTTTTCATTTAAATATAGTTGTCATAAAACAGTTTAATAGAAGCCATAGATGATTGACATTTTTAGCATTCTGCCTGAATATGAGAATATATATTTTATAATTTTAAAGATATTAATTTCTCATTAAATAATATTGAATTTATGCTCATTAACCAGTATTAAACATGGGGAATTGAAATTAGTGTTTTCTTCTCTTTAGTAACTATAATGTGTTACAAATCTAAGTAAATACTTGGAAACTGAAGAATTGTGACAAACTGAAAGTTTCAAAAAAGAACAAGCATGAAATATAGATTCATGATTTGTAGTGAGAATTTTTATTAATTTCTTCAATATTTTTAAAATCCAAATTTTAAGTATTGTATTCCTATTAGAAGTGTTTATTATTTCTTCTGTCTTTATATCCTACCAAACTGTGAAATCCTCAGAATTATCTTTTGGTACTTTTCCAGGAAAAAAGTATATGTTGATTATTAAAAAAGCAGGAAACATTGGTCTAGGAGAGTAAATTACCTGATATCCAGTAGGTAAGGTTAAGGAGGGTTTAGAGTTGGGTATCTAAGGGGATACTGTAATTTCTAGAAATAATGTCAGAATGATACCTTCAACTCACTAATGAGCAAAAGTAGCAATCCATTATATCATACATTATATCCAAAGAGCAACACTAGAATGGTCTTACATTTATAGACCTAATATAGCCAGTGGAACCTCTTTCAATTGATTGCACTAAATATATAATGATCAAATGGCATTTTAAAATTAACTCCAGAAAACTGAAGCCTAGATTTTAAATCCAATCTGCAATTTAAGATGATTTATAAGGCTATTTTTTCTTTGACTAAAAAAAATTATAATAAAATAAACCACTTATTTCCAATCCATGTTACTTGACAAAATTATTAAGACTATTCTGATTACACTGTCACATCAAACAAGTAGTGAACATTCTCCAATGCCATAAAATTTAACACAACTACAGACGACCTTTAACAACAAGGTTTTAAACTGCATGGGTCCATTCACAGGAGAATTTTATTCTAACCATGGGCTGAGTTCACAGATTCTACCAACCAACTGGTTGAATTCAAGGATGCTAAATCTACAGAGGATGGTTACTAATAAGTCTTACAAATATTGTCTACAGTTTGGGTCTTGGTGCCCCAAACTGCCATCTTGTCCAAGGTTCAACTGTGATTCCTAAGAAAATGCTGCTAGGTAGATGTATTTATATATAAAATATTTCATTATTTCAAGTAAGGGTAAAACATTGGTTTTATACCTCTAAACCACCAAACCACATGAAGGAGTGCTTTGTAGCATTCAGGAAATCTTTTTGAATAGTGACCAAATCCAAGTTTTACATATTGGTATATCCATTTAAATTATACAAAATTTTGAAGTCTAACAAATAATAATTAAGACAGTCTGGAAGTGATTTGAAGAGTTTTCCAAAACAAGAAGTATAAAACAGAAGATAGCAAAAGATTTCTGAGTGTGTAAGGCTATGGCATTGCTCATAGTTCTTTAGGCAAACTGGGCTGCAGAATTTATGAATTAGGAATAATTCAGACAGGTCATCACCCCACAATACCATTTTCTCTTTCCACAAAAAAATAGAAAAAATGATTATCTTAAAGATCATCTAAACTGACAACAGGGGGTGGGGGATGGAAGTGGGGATAGGATGTGTGTGTGTGTGTTGGGTGCTAATTACCTGGAAAATGACCAGTATTTCAAGAAGCCTAGTGATAGAGATTTCACTTAGTTTTATCTTGACCTGGCATTATTACACTTCATATTTTATTGAAAGTATCATAATGCTTAGACAATTGAACTTTAAATTGAGGTTTTTTGTTTTGTTTTGGTTTTGAAAACCATTTAAAGAAACTTTCTCCATGTGACTTCCAGCTACCAGGACAGCCTCCTGCCCCCACCCAAATTCTTTATCAGCTCTTTTACTGAAGAACTTGACTTTTAGAATCACAGACTGTCTGGAGAGCTTTTCCTTTCCCTGTACTTCACAGTAGCCCTAACATACCACAACAGTGATGGAAGCAGCTTCAAGTTTCTTTTTTAGCAGTACTTACCTGACTTTGTACACTGACCTATACCTACAGTTTACCAGGTTTGATAGTTGGAAAGAAGCTCTAGTTACTCTCTAAGTGGTAATGCCTCATACCAACTTTTCCAAATCAAGCTAGGTGGTATTTGTCAGAACTGGTCCTACGGTAATTCAGATCACCAGCATCAGTACAGCCCCCATGTCTTCCGGTGCCTACCAATGTGCCGTTGCTGGGAATCACGTGGTACCCAGATTCCCTTGTCTTCTTAGATCTGATGAATGATGGTCACCTCAAAAGAGTAAATCAGATATTTATGTTCAAGAATGAAAATGTGGAGAAAATGAGTTAGTTTTTCAGTGATATTTCTATTTTGTTTTTCTCAAAATTTCACAAATTCCTAATAAAAGTCAGACCTGTTAATATTACTTCCCTGCTCATTACCCTTCTGTTTCTCTTCATTATATTGGATAAACCCAAACTCCTCAGCAAAATAGTCATCCGGATTCTGTCCACTTTTCTTTTTCCATTAAGCCATTTTTCACGTATATTCTATAAGCCCATCTTTGTTTATTGTTTACTTCATTCTATATGCATTTTATGTGGTATCCACAATGCTGGATGTAATCTGTTTATTTACCTGTAAATAAGTACCATAGAAACAAGCACAGTGACTATGCCAGCACGTCTGTAAATCTTTGCTGGTTCAGACAAAGATAGATGATTTCTTTTTTGTGACTCCTGTGTCTCTAATGACATTGCTGTAGTTACGTTTATATGTTCATAACTTCCATTAGTCTGTTATTCCTCAAAAGGAGAGATGGCATTTTACACCTCCAGGATTCTTTAGCACCTAGATTGAACAGGTGTTTTATAAATCATTGATGAAGAATAAATGAGTGAGAGGCAAGGAAAAGAAATACTACTAAGATGTCAGATTCAAAACAGAGTTGAATGAGGAGATTCTAAGAATGAAATTTATTTCATAATTTATTTGGTAATTTTTTTTTCCTTAGGGATAACTAAATGTCTTTGTACAATTCCCTCTCCCATGTTAGGTATGAAGAGTTTGAGATAAAATGATGCCATTATGGTCAGTGCACCCTAGTGGTCAGAGATTTGACACACTTTTTATATGGTTTAATATTCTTGCTAATACTATGCCACACGTTCATTTCTACAGCTCAGTCCACCATTTAGCAATTGAGGAATATTTGAATGATTTTTTAAAGAAATGCTATTTTCTCGACATGTTACCATTAAACTTGTATCAACTTATTTTGCTTCTAACTCTCAAATGCTATTCCCATAAAGATAAATAATATGATTTTCCATAAACACTATGAACACTTTGAGTTTATATATTTACAGTTTGTTATTTTCTACAGAATTTGATGGAAAACTACTTCATTTTTATTTTAACACTGTAAGTAGGTACTTGAACAAAAATGACCTCTTTATATCTTAAGGTCTTCAAATCCACTATTGTGATTTAGTTTTGCATGCTATACCTGCTGAGTTACTAATGCAAACTATCACAGTGTGGGGTCCCTGCTACTGTAAACATGAATTCTTTCTCATTGTGATTTCATATCTTCAACACTGATTATAATGATTCATTGTCAGTTCAAAGCTGTCAACATTGTTCTCAAAGGACTGCAGTATTAGCTAAAAAAAAATACAGATAGTCCCACAGAATTAAAGGTGGACTATTGGTTCAAATAAAAAGACAAAGGGGAAACAAATATCCTCTTTCACTGTTAAGAAAACAAAAATGAACTGTAGATTTTTGGTTTTGTCATATCACCTTATTAATGGAATTCAGTATTTTTTAAAGAAGTGCTTGACATCACCTTTAGTTTTTCTCATTTTACTACAGCAGGATTCTAAATATAAGACACTGATATTATGATTCTGTTTAATCCTCCTTAACACATTTTCCTTTTCATAAAAAGTGATAAACTACACAAACACTCAACTGCCTGATTACCCAAATATCTCTGCTAATTTGCCAAGGTTAGCAGAAATGGGGCGTACAGTATATTGTTGGCTATGCATGGATGAAAGGTGCAGAAACAGCACAAGGCTATATATTTCACACTCCATAAACAAAATGGTGAAACACTCACTAGAAAGGTGCAATACTTACCTAATCTAAATTCAGGCAACATCAGTAGCTTTGATCTCTATTAGGTTAAATCACTGTCTCTTCAAGGAATGACCAAATCATTAACCCAACAAACCAGTTGATGAAAACACTCGTATATATGAATACTGAGTAAGCAACATTTCTGATGCAGTGAAAAATAACTGCACATAATTGAGCAGAACAATAATGACCGGAGTAGCTTTAAAGCTTTATCTCATCTTTCATCTATTTGTTTATTTATACAAAAAAAAATGTATGGGACATCTATGAATTGAACTGAGTGCTAGGTACTAATCTAACAAAGATAAGTAACAATTTCTGATATGCTGAGGCTCATGGTTTAGTGGAGAGAGCCAGCATTATAGACAAATTAATGAAACAAAATGCTGTTATTTAGGATAATAACCTATATCATATCAAATCATCCTCAGATCCTAGTGGTTTATAACAGCTAAACTTGCCATTGTAGTTGGGCTGTGATTGTCCTCTACCTCATCTTCACTGTGGAACTCAAGCCTAAATTAACAGCACTGCTGTGAAAAGACTTCTGACTTCAAAATTTCTACTTGGTAGGGACACATGTCAATTCCACTCATATTTCACTGCTGAGATGAAATTCATGACCAAGTCTGACAACAATCTGGTAGTAAAGTTAAATTTTCCACTGTAAGATAAGAAATAATAAAGATAAGAAAAAATAAAGAGTATTTATTAAGCTCTCATAGTATTATATAAAAAGAGTGCTTATGGAAGATAGTATGTAGCTTCATGGAAGGCGAGCTCCATGAAGTAGGCTTCAGTTGAAGTAGGCTTTGGAGTAAATATACTGTCCAATATTAACTTTTCTTACATCATCAATAGGGAGAAAAATAATTTCTAACAAATCCAAAGGAATTTTTGTAAATATAAAAGAAATGGCATGCTTGAATATGAGTGAGGTTGAGGGCCTGATGTACACTATATTGTAGGAGGAGAAATGAGTGTCTTGGACCAGCTAATGAAGAATTGCAACTATGGAGATTGACTTAACTGACCTTGAGGAGTGGAGAGAAATTTAAATAACAAAGATATATGGACTTTAAGTGTATCTGTCGGGCCTCATAGGGACACATGCAGTAGTGGGCAGTAGAAAGCCTCCTGGAGAGGGAGAGGAATAAAAGATATTGAGTAGGGAAGAAACCTTGGCAATGGGGATGGTTAAGTATTTCTCTGACAATTCATTCATACCCTGTGATTAACATATGGGAATGTAAATGTTTGCCATTTAAAATAGGGGATTAAACTCTAGGAATAAAGATTTTATTGAGTGATCCCACCCAAGTTAAAGCAGCATTATATGGAAATATTATTTTTAATTATAAATTACTTGTTAAATTTGAGATTAAAATATACCTAAGACTTAGTATTCTAAATTTTATAGTGTATCTTAATGAACATTCAGTTGATTCATATTGTTGTATAAGATCATCCCCAGAGGTTTACAAATTTGCAACTCCCCAACTTCTGAAAAACTCTGTCTTGCTCTCCCTATTTCTGAATTTGACTACCCTAAATATTTCCCATGAGTGTTTTGTTAATGGCATTGAAAAAGCTGGAACAATTATGAATAATTTTATGGAGTATTTTTTGGTGTATCAATCTGATTCTAATAAAAAATAAAGTTATAGTGAAGTGTGTTGCTTCAGTAGTTCTACAGTCATACTAGCTAGCTCACTGAGTCACTGGAAGCACTCTCATGACTCAACATAATGTTCTACTTAGGAACTTTATTATGGCACAGTCATAATGAAGAAACATCCATAAAAGGACCACAGTGGTAAAAGCTAGTATGCAGGCTTTCCTATTCGTCCACATGCATATCATCTCCTCTAGCAGTGGACAGTAGGCATTTATGTGAACTGTCCTTACCCCCAAAGTTCCACTTAGTCTTAGAGTTTAAATTTCTCTAAGGGTGCTGATCAGATATTTGCTAGGTGACAGATGCTAGTACAAACCCCGACTCAGGTATCAGACCCATACCTTGAATCTTCATGTTTTCTGAACATGTTCACAATCTGCACCGATGCTGGTACATAGAAAAACATTCTCTCACAGTAATTACGGAAGAAATCCAGTTGTTTAGTTGTCAGGATTTGACCAACAGTAATCACCATAACTACAAGAATAAGCAAAAGTAGAGCAAAACAAACCTACTGTATTTTTTTCCATATATGTACATATTTTATTTTGAATTTTGCAAATATTTAACATCTGCCTGATAGTTTTCTAATTTTCAACTTCAGTTTTTATTTTTTTTTACTTTTTAAAAAGTAATAACCCAAAAACTTTGCAAGTAATTTTTGATATATTTTGGATCTATTGGGGAATCTTAAAAGTTCCTATCATCGCATTGTGCATATGAATCAGATGGACTTAGACCACTAGTAAGAGACAACTTGTTTTCTAAATTTATAGTAATCCACTGAAAATTTTGTGTTATCATTTAATATTACCCATAGGATTTAGAGAATTGCAAAGGGGTCAAGAACACCTGAAGAAAAACTTGGAGTGTAGAAGTTTAGGGAAGGAACATATACATAATATTCTTTGGTTCATGAATTTCAAAATTATGCCACTGAGTCTTCCCACATTATTATATTTAATAATTACTTCTGTTTTTTCTAACCACATAACCATGATAACCTTTTCAGTTTTATCCTGTAGTATTCACTAAGGTGATATCAGTATCCCATTTAAGCAAACTGCCTTCCTAGTTTGCTCACAAATACAGGGATTTTTTTTCTTGCAAAGTAAAATCATATAATTTTACTGTCTTTCTTTTGAAGATATTTCTAATTTAATTCTGACAGGTCCAAAAACATTTTAAATACTATCAGGCTTTAAAACTCATTTAGACTTGTTTTGTGGACCAATATGTAGTTTTTCCAACAACAACAAATTTACAGTAAAAACAAAGTGCAGCTTGCAGATTTGGGATGAATTATATAAAAAAGTCAACTTTTGCGCCTTGTTGTCTTGGTGATAATATCCAAATCTTTATTGTTACTGATTTTGCCTCCTTTTTATAAACTATTTACAGTGAGGATTTGAGGGTTATTGATGAATTTTCTATTTCTATTTTCAATTCTTCAAATTTTTGCTTGAAATATTTTATACTCTGTGGTTAGGCTCATAAAATTGAGTCTTCTATGTGAATCTATGCTTTTGTCATTATATGTCACTAATTTGTATATGTCACTGTATTGTCATTATATGTCACTAATTTGTCTAGTTTCTTATGTCAGTATAGCTAATTTTTTCTATGGATGGTGTCTGCATTACATATATTTACATAAGTGCATCACATGTATGTATATACATCTGTCATTTTATTTTCAATTATTTGTATTTTTGAATATGCAGTGTGTCTTGTAAGCATCATGTAGTTTGGTCTTGGATTTTCACTCCTTCTGAGAATATCTGCCTTTGTAGTTAATTTATACTGTTGAATTTACATCTACCATTTCATTGTTTGTTTTCAATTTGTCTTGTGTCTTTGTTGTTTCTCTGTGACTTCTTTATTGCCTCATTTTGTATTAAATATTTTTATTATAACAATTTATTCTTCTGTTGATTTTTAACTGTATAAATTTGACTTATTTTTAGAGGTTGCTCTAGAGATTAGAATATGCATCTTATGTTATGACAATCTATTACAGAACAGCATTAACTTATTTCTTGTAACATGCATAACCTTAGCTCCAATGTAGCTCCTTTTACCTCCCTCTCCTTTATGCTGTGATTGAAATCCTAGGAATTGAAAGTTTATAGTGTCATTAAAAGTCACTGACAACTTTTAAGCAACAGTATGGTGTGCTCATATATGCCCATGTCACCTTCCCTTCTTATATTCACAAATATATACTTTTATCAATACTTATTTATGAATATGAATATTTATATTTATTTGGGAAAGTATATATATAAATATTTATTTGGATATATATAAAAATATATAAATGTTTATTTACATATATACTTTCCCAAAAAAAGCAAGACCCTGCTAATGGTTCCATTCCTACTCGGATACTGCTTAAAATGTTATAGAGGCAGTACTTCTTGTGATAGGAATATGAATCTATATGAATATGGCCTTTCCTGGATAAGTCTATGTATCAGCTAATATTACTTCTCAGACTGAATTATGTCTCCTTCTGTTCATAATGGGAAGCTAGTGGCCACCTCCCAGTTTGCCCATGCAAGTGCTACTGCCCTTTTCTGTCAGCCTGTGCCTATCTCTTGCCTCTAAACCCCTTTCTCCTGAAGTCTTCATACACAGTTCTTTAAACCAGTCATCCTTCATATATGATGTTTATAAGCCCTAATGGTAATTCATCTTTAAGACAAATATTCTATCTTCGAAAAATGGAAATATAAACATTACTAATTACATTTTAGAAGAGGCACAATTTATTGAATGACAATGAGCTACCACAAAAATATAAATTGAACTCTCTGTTAGACATGAATTTGAAATAATGTCATTCTCTTTTCTTTTTCAAAAAAAATCATACTAAATAAGATACACAGTTTTTCATAAAGTATCTTGGCAAGAACTAACTAAGATGCAGTTATTCCTCAGTAATCACGAGCTGTACCAAGAACATTCAGGACTTTCAAGTTGAGAATGAGGGAGGGTCAGATATCTCAAATGGTATGTTGTATTAAGAGGGAAAATAATTGATCCCAAACAATGTACCTGATCAGAAGCAAAATACTACTTGTACAAAAAGGTTCAGACAGAGCAGATAGAAGACAGAAGGAGGTGAATAAACTCTGAGCCCAGCACGTTATATATAGTTTTAATGCTCTTCTAGTCCGAAATATACTCAGATAGGTCCTATTTTAGATAGGGTTCATGATTCTGAAATGCATAATTTAATAAAATTTATTTGATTTAAAAAACGGAATTTTAAATTTTTTAAATGGTCATATATATATATTCCTAGTCATATATATATAGTCATATATATATATAATTTTATAACCTGAGTTTCTTCCACTACCTTATCACTCTTGATCCATCATCTTAATCTCTTATGCCTAGACTTTCTTCTATTTTTAACGCCCCTCATCTTGCACTGTGCTTAAATTCTGCTGACAGTTTGTTAGATTTAAGTTTTGCTTGTTCTTTTGTTTGTTTGATTTCCCTATATACCACATATAGGTGAGATATTTCTCTTTTTCTTTCTGGCTTATTTCTCCTAACCTGATTCCTTCTAGATCTATCCAGGTTATTGCAAATGTATACAATTTGTCTTTTTGATTGCTGAATAATATTCTATTGTGTAAATGTACTGCAACTTTCTGATTCATTCATCTGTTTTGGGGCATTTAGGTTGTTTCCATATCCTGGGTATTATAAGTAGTGATACAATACATGTATTAATACGAATGACCTTTTGAATTAGTGTTTTTGTATGCTTTGGGTAGATTCCTAGAAGTAGGATAACTAGATTGAATGGTATTTTCATTTTCAGGACTTTGTCTTCCACACAGCTTTCTATAGTGACTGGACCAGTTTGCACCAGCAGTGTAAAAGCATTCCTTTTTCTCCACATCCACATCAGCATTTGTTTTTGCCTGTTTTTTGTTTTTGCTTTTGTCTGTTCGATTATTTTTAAGTGGCCAATTCTACCAGTGTGGTATCTCATTGCAGTTTTGATTTACATTTTCTTGTTATAAGTGATGCTGAACATTTTTTCATGTGCCTATTGGCCATTTGTATTTCCTCTTTTGAGAAGCATCTTTTAAGCTCTTCTATCCATTTTTTTACTGGATTTTTAATTCACTTTTATTAAGTTGTGTGAGTTCTTTGTGGATCTTTGCTATCAGACTCCTGTCAGTTGAGTGGAGTACAGAAAAATTTTCCATTTCAGTTGAGTATTTCTTTGTTTTGATTATTGTCTCTTTTGCTGTGCAGAAGCTTTTTAGTTTGATGTCTGATGTAGTCCCAGCTGTTTTTGTTTTCCTCTGCTTTTATAGAAGTGTCCTGGAAAATATTTCAAGCAGGGGAAATTTAGTCTAACTTGTCCTGTCATACAAGTTTTATATTTCAGAATTTTAGTAATGAAACTCCATTGGCTAGAAAAACCCTTCCCTCCAAAATCGTGTTAATTAAAGTTGTAAATCATGCATCATGTTGGTGTTGAGGTGGCTAGGAATTCTATATTACTGTATTTTAGTTTGTATTGTACACCTCTATAGAGTTTGGAGGAAAGTTCACTTCAAGTCCATGAAATTAGGCTGATGTGTCAGATTGAAACAGAAAAATAAAAGGATGCATAATGGATGTAGATAATTCTTATTGTTTTAATAGCAAACATACGCACATTGATATCAACCCTCAAATCCTTTCTTTTTATCCACAACTTCCATTGTAGAAAATATGATTAACAAAATATTTGGAGCCTTGTTAGTAAGAACAAAGCAGGAGAAGATATTTTAAAAAGTGGGTTTCTTAGAGGAGATAGATAGAATGTCTAGTATTCCTATGGGTTCTTCCTAAGTCAGAAGACTTCAAAAATTCTCTCTTATATATGATGTGATTCTCTAGATTTGCCAATATTAGACTTATTGCTTTAGAAGAGCAGTGAATAAACACATAGGGTAGTTAAAGTTTTTAATTTGAAAAATAAATTAACATTATATCACATAATTTATGAGAAATGTGCAATATATTTTATTGACTGCATGTAGAACTTGAAAATAAGATTTATATGAATTTGCTATTTCAGCATGATGAATTGATTGTCACATTGAGGATTATGGAATTAGCTGGAAGAACAGATGATTAACCACCACAGCCTTTTGGCTAGTGAAGTTTTACCTTCTGATTTTTGAACATTAATAAATCATACTTCAGCATATGGGGCTATTTTGGCAGTAGAGCTTCTATCAATTTAATCATCTCAAACCAGAAAGCTATGTGCAAGTTGAAAATACTGAAGACATGAAAAGCAGTTACTAAGAACAATTGAGCATTATTCTTATAGTCACATTAATTACAGCTGAAACAAACCTTGAAGAGCTAAGAAAACATAGCACAACTTATCTACTATTTACTAGGGGGAAAAAGGAATCAATATAGCCATTAATTGCACAAATAGCAATAAATACTTTGGCTGCTGTCCAGGAAGTGTACCAACTGAGAGAATTTTTCGTACTGCTGCTTTCATTACACAGATCATAGTCACAGTAAAGCAGGCAGTGGACTGCTGTTCAATAAACTAAATTTAATGTTACTCAATTATGATCATCACGCTCAGATATAATACTAATAGGAATGTCAACTGCGATTACATTTTCAGATTTATGTAAAATAATTCAACTGCTATTTGCTATCCCTCAGACACAAGGTTTATCTGGTTGTTTATGCTTTTGGTCGATATTGATCATGCACAGCAAGTAGCAGAGTAGAAGCCCAATGGCAAGTATATATAACATCCCTGGTGCCAGCCGCCAAGGTGCTGTGCCAAGCACTAGGGGCAGTGTGCCAAGTCATCAAGTAGATAGCGTACCTCTGTAAAGCTGCCTTGTTTTTTTTACAATATTTTTTTGAATTGCTCACATGTGCCATGAATAATTCTTGCCAACATTACCCAGCATGAAACAGAAATGAAGGCAAGGAAATGTCTTTCTTAGAGAATTCTTTTCAGAGCTAAATGAATCTAGTGAAGATATCACTCTAGTATCATTATATGTTGTTATGTATGGCTGGGGCTGTGTCATTTAGCAAAGTATTACTCAGTGGGCTGAGCAGCTGGTATATATGATTTCGTATACCACCTGCAAAAAATATGCCAAACCATATAATCAACCACCTGGCTAAGAAAGTAGGGTAACTAAACACTACTTTGTTGTTGCACCCACATTTTCAGGAAGTTCGAGAACATAAACAGACAGAGCAGAGGCAGAATGAACATTGTACAAGATAAGGTTTGTTAAAGCTTTTCTGTTCAATAAAGCATATAGTGCCTGCTGTTCAGAGTACTGTTGAACAGATTTGCTTTATTTCTAATGAAGGTGTTTGGGCATTTTCCTGGCACAAATGGAGTAAAATTATGTACTTAAAACAACATTTTAGAACAACAACACAACAAACCACCACTTCAATTGCACTGCAACAGATTGGAAAAAATGAATATAGATATAAACCGAAACTCGATAATGAATTAGTGTCATTACTATGGATGAATCATTCATTTAGGAGAACTTCCCTTGTCTTAAACAACCCTTATGCCCCGCAACTTCCACTGAATTCCTTTCTGCCTAAAACATGTGTTTATTATAATAGTCTTCACACCATTACTCGTGGGGAATATACTTTACAGGTGGCCTCTTTACTTATTTGGCTATAAGTGAATATGAGAGTAATTTGATTGTAAACTAATCTTTATATCACCAGATTTTCAGTGTCAGCAATGTCAATCTCATTATCTCACCTTTTCACTGGCTCAGCACTAGGAGTTTTCTGTGGCGATGCACCTTTTAAAATTCTAGTCCCTCATTGTTTGACAGATTACTGGAGGAAGAACTAATAACTAGATGAGGGTATTCAGTGTGAAACAAAGGGAGTTGCTGCTTGCAGACCAAGGTCTCTTGCTCTCATTATCTCTGTGGCTATGAGTTTAAGCTCATTAGACTCTCCCTTTTGTCTCTTTTTAATATAGAAAGACTGATTTGGGACTTGTTGACTCGATCTCAGCACCTTATGTAAAAATTGCTAGAATTTTGAATATTTAGACAAATTCTGCTGTGTAATGCTACTTTTCTACTTACCCATCTCTTTGTTTTGGACAGATTTGGTTATCCTCTAAGCCATTTTTTTTCTTCACATTCCACATGAAGAAAGTAGATTCACACATGGGAGCTTTTTAAATTGTTGTTATCCTGTGAGACTATGTGAAGTTATTTTGTTAATCACTTCAAATATTCATTTTTTTAATCACAGTTTCATCTAGGGGAAAAAACAGCAAAGGTGAACTTTTGAAATCTATTTAAAATGTACAAAGCATATAAAATTCAAAAACTAGGACATAAATAACATTAATTTAAAATTTATCCTAAATTAATTCTGGACCAAAAAAAGAAAATGTAAAATAAAATATCATAGTACAAATATAATGCACATTTTTTGTAAGAATATATTAAATAATGTTCTTGGAATTACTTTTTACTTTTCAACTTTGACATTGTGATGGTGAGCTTTATGTGTCAACTTGACTGCACCATAGAATCTTCTGGGTGTTACCAGTGGAGGTGGTTCTCTATTAAATTTCAATCACTAAATTGAATAAAGCAGCTTGTCTTCCCCCAGTGTGGTATGTGTGACACAGTATGTTGAATCCTGGATAGAACCAAGAGCTGGTGAATAGAAGACTTGACTCTCTTTACCTGACAACTTGAGTTAGGATATTGGTCTTCCTCTGTCTTGGGATTGCAGCTACACCACCAGTTTCTCCTGGTTCTCAAGTCTTCAGAAATGAATGAAATGAATGCAGAATGTGGGATTCTTAGTCTCCATAGGCATGTGAGCCAATTCCTTGTGGTTATAAAGAAATATATTATTAGTTTACATGAGATAGCATAAAAACTATCTCCTTAGTCCTCATATCTTCACGTTTTTGTTTCCTTAAGGTTATGATCATTTTATAATTTTTACCCTCTACCTTGTTCTTTAAAGTACAAGAACATAACCATTGTTAAAAATTTAGATTCTGAGTGTTATATCTGGGTAAATTCTATTCACTTTGGAGCAAAGTATTATATTTGAACTTATTAACAAGATCATATAATTCCTACATCATTAAAATTTTGGCTAAGCATAAATTTCTAGGATAATCAATGCTGGGGAAAAAGTATTTTTTTCACTTATTTCCCTTTAATCAGTGAATATACTGTCTACTTTTCTATCATATCATCTTTTTCCTCAGTCCTACTTCAAAATTTACCTTTTTTTCAAGAAAACATTCCAGAATGTTTAGTTTAATATAAACGTGGCAATCAGTTTTCTCACTTTATGCTAAACGTGTCTTTATTTTACTTTATGCATCATTATTTGCCTTAGTTTGCAACTTTGAGGCAAAATTATTTTGTTTTTTTTTCTTTAAACACATTCAAGGCATGAACTTCCTCTAAAGGAATTTACCTTATGGTTCTAAGAGATGCCAGTGTCTGACTGAGGAGAATCAGATATCAATTATTCTGGCTCCATTGTGGAGGAGCGCTGAAATAGAATTAGCCATGAGAATCCAGCTCAGAGACTAGAAGGATCTGAATGGACCCGTCTCCCAAGTTATGCCCTCAACAATGGAAAGGCGTGCAGATTCCTCCCTTACTAGGATTTATGACATTATGTGGATTTGAGAGACTACTTGCTACATACTTCATCTTTACCTGTAATAGTAAGAGGAATCCTTGGTTCCCTTTTCTCCTGCCATGTTTCTAAGAGCTCATTTGGGTGGGCAGGATGGATGTGATCCTGACTAGGCCAGTACAAGAGGGCATGAACCTAAAGGAGAGGGTGCAGTCCTGCCGCATTCTCCCTTGGGTCCCTCACTTTGCCCCCACCTCCCTCATTTGCCCTGATCCTTCCCTTCCAGTATTATGAATTCTATAGTCAGATTCCTGGGGCATATTTTTTGGCTTGCATTTGTCTTTTCTTATGTTTGTTTCTCCATATTCATATGAGTGAAGTCTCCCAGTGTTTGGCTTTCTCTTGACTGTTTTCTCTTAACATGGGTTTCCTGTTCTAATAATGTTAATACAAATGGACAGTTTTTCCTACTTTTTTTATATTTACTTGCTGGGTAGTAGGACTATCTATGTATTATTTTATCTGTATGTTTTCTTTATTTAAAATATCATTAATTTTCAAGAATTTTTTTTCTTCAGTTCTTTTTTTTTTTTTCGCTTCTTTCTTCTATATCTCCTACTCTTCCTACCTTTTTTTAATCCGCCCTCCCTCATTTCCTTTAACTTTCTTTTCAAATATATAGCTAATTCTTGTTTTCTTGATGTAATTAACCTACTAAATTTTCTTGATGATGTTAATATGAGTTTTTTAAAAGCTTGTGTTAATTGTCTGATTTGTTTCCCCTCCTTCTTATTTGTTAGTAAATTGTGTAATTTGTTCTTGCTCTACTTTTATTCTTTCAATGTTATGTCTTAGATTTCCTCATTTCTCCAATTGTCCTTTGTTCTTAGTTAATCTTTATACATGAATGGAATGATTTATATTGATTGTGTACATACAGTTCTTCTGTTTCTCTGAAAATCATAGAATAGAAGAGATTACTTCAGACTCTGTGACTATATGGGTCATGCAGAGTAAAAGAAGGCCGTCTGAAGTTTAGTCAAGCTGAATTGACTATTAAGATTGTCCTGGTCAAATAGTGACTGTTCCAGTATCCTACATTTTAGAGCAAGGATTCCCCCACCCCAAACAGAACCTTCAGTAATGTTATACTGTATGTATCAGAAATGAAGTTTAGCCAGAGTAAGCTACTGAATTTCTGACTGATGCATAGTTTATCTACAAATAATTTTCCTCATTATCAATAGGACATATTGTAAAATATAAACAATCATGCCACTCTTTTGCCTTAATCCTTCTAATAAATTTGAAAATAGAGAAAATGAAGATGGAAAATAACTTAATGTATGCAAAACTTTTATTTGATAGAAATAGGAATGAAGAAAATATAGGTTCCAGTTACAAGGTCAGAGTAAATTGGTCCAGAAGTTGTTATTGAGGTCTGTATCTTAATTCTTAAAGAACCTGAGCCTTTTGGGCTAAAATTTACTAGTACAGGTAAATTCTGGATTCTAACAAGTTAAAGATCTCTCCTCTACTGGAAGAACCCAAAGTGGAAAAAAAAATGGGCAGAAGAAATTTCCTTTGGTGCTCATTGGGATTATGGTAAAATGAAGCTCTTGGCTCTAGGTTCATATTTTGGCTACAGGAGAAACACTTCCAAATTCCACTGCTGCTTCAAAGCATACACTGCATGCTACAGAAAAATACTACAACCACTAAAATCATCAGCTATTAGTCTGTAGTAGGTTATTATGTCATTGCATAGGCTTTTAGCATCTAGTCATGCGATGCTTTGTAATATCAATGATTTTATGAATTTCAGGATATTGATTGATTACGCTAAAAAAAAGAAATCATTTAAAATATGTGACAATGGCCGGGCACGGTGGCGCATGCCTGTAAGCTTCAGCCTATGTGGCTGGGGCTAGGGATCGCGGTTCGAGTCCCACTCGGGGCAACACAGCGAGACCTAGTCCCAAAAATAGCTGGGCGTGGTGGCGCGTGCCTGTAATCCCAGCTACCTGGGAAGCTGAGGCTGGGAATTGCTTGAGTCTGTGGTACTCTGGGCAACATGAACCTGCGGTTCCATGGGCAAAAACAGCGAGACCTAGTCTCAAAACAACAACAACAAAAAAAAAAAAAAAAAAAAAAAAAAAAAAAAAAAAAAATTGTGACAATGAAACTGCTAGAAAATGCTATTCTGTAATCCTATGATTGGTTTTGTTGATGGATGCATGGTAGATAGTGAAGGTCATTCTCTATATAATATAAAAGTGCTTAATTGGCTCATGCAAAAGGAAGTGAGTTATTTCTACTGATCTCTGTTCATTGGAATAGACAAAAAAAGTATTTGGTGTAGCATTATATACATTTGAAATTCCTTTATTCGTTTTTTTTTTTCTTACATATTTACATCTGAAACTGAAACTACATTTATTATCTAAGTAAGGTGACTATAATCAGTTTCAAAGGCTCAGTTGTTTATACATCAAAGATTAAATGGATGAGATAATTGAGGAGAAATATTAAATATTACCCATGAATCTTTAGCTATTTGTTGTGGCACTAATGTCTTCAGTACCTTCCTGAATACAGCAATGCTTGTGTGTTATGAAGGGAATTTTCCATAGGTTTCTACTTCTCTGCTCCTACCATGAAGCACTACTCTTAACAGAAAATGGTGAGATTTTGCTTGGTGCTGAGTGTATCTATCCCAATTGTGGATGCAAACTTTACAAATAATCACATAATAAATTCATAGAGAAACACCGAGTGCACTGTAAAACAGATTGACTTAAACTCCACTGATCATAGGCTCTGACTCTAGCTGAAGTCCCAGAGTGGTGTTTTAGTTCCCTAGAAATTAATATCGTCAAAGAGCAAATTTCTAATATGCTGGAGAAATATTGCTATTTCACCTTCTATGGGATATAATTATTCTTTGGAATGTTTGTATATTCCTTGGGGAGTCTAAGATGAATATTACATTACATAATATTAATGTTATCATAGAATCAACTCCTTTACTTAACAGGATTTTTATTATGACTCTAGTATAGGAACCGAGTAAAAGACTATGACTCTTTATTAAGAGAATTCAAGCCCGGTATTTTTTTTATATATCTAGCGATTTTGGACATATTTGAATTGCCTTTTTATTCTAAATAGGCTTAATTAATTACTTCTAATGATTAATGTCTATCACTTCTGAATGCCATGCTTACTCACTTGTCTGGTATAGTAGCCATGTTCTTCTTCCCACTATTAAATATGTACTTCCCTTGTCCTGTGGACATTAGGGCACTCTATCAGCTTTCAAGTCAGAGTCTGTGTTAATGGCTTTGTCTCTTACAGTCATTTCTATCCTATAAATATCCTACTTCCCTAATTAATGTATTTTTCATTGCTATAAAGAAGGCAGTATCTTCTTTATGCTCCTTGGGGCATATACACTTCATTCAGTATTACCATCTCGTAAATCATTCCTTTGGCTATTTCAGTTTGTTGCCATTTGCCACCACTAAAAGAGGGGACAACTAAAACTGTGCTGACCAATATGGTAAATACTGACCATATGCATCTACTAGCACCAGAAAAAGAGCAGTTATGACAGGACAAGCATATGTTTAATTTGATATGACTTTAATTGATTTAAATTAAATATTAAAGCATAAATAGTATAAAATACTTTGTGTGCAAAAAAATAAAAACACCTTTACTGCTTAGGTAGGACTACATTTGGCTTTAATTGTTCCATGGGTAAGTTTTACTATACAGTAGTATACCTTTGGTTGTTTAGGTTTTATTATACATCACCACATAAGGGGTCTAGTTAATGCTGACTGATTTAGTTGAATATTTTTTCTGCATAGTAATATAACAATTGTATGTATTTATTTGAATATTATATGAAGACAGTAGTATCTAGGTAAATCATAACTGCCAAATAATTTGTGTTCTTATAAGAAATACCTGTAATACTGGATAAAACATAAGAGATGGATGTAATTGTCTCATTCCACAAATGTGTTTTGGCATGTCTCAACATATAATTCATTCTTTAATTGTTCCACGTGCAATTAAAAAAATGTGTATACATTATTTTTTGGGAGGTAGAATGTTCTGTTTATATCTCTTAAGTTGCTTTGTTAAAATTCCTCACTATACACTATAGTTTCTTACTTTCTTCTTGACAATCTAGAACACAAAAAAAATCACTAGGAAAAAAAAGAGACATACCATTAGAATGGGTAGCTTTAATATTTATCTCTCAGAAATTGACAAATTAAGCAGACCAAACTTCTAGGAGGATATAGGTAATTTGAACAACAAATAACACACTTGGCTTATGCACACATGCACACATACATATGAGGCTGAAAAATGTTTTTTTTTTAAGGGCATTAAATTTTTTTATATCTGAGAAGAGGAAGATATTTTGCAACCCCTTTGTTGCAGAACTGCTTGCTTTACAAAAGTCCTTGCAAAGACGATGCTGGTCAAAAGGGCAGTCAGTGGATGCCTTGCTTACATGATGCAGAGTAATCCAACCAAAAGACCATAGGAAATTGTTTCCTAACAATGACCCACTAACAGATGGTAGTTCTTTGATTTCTCACAATTTTGAAGTTGTATCATTTAATGTAACTTGTGTTGCCTCTGAAATCCTAAGTGACTAAACAACAGGCCTTTTCTTTGTGGTGAGGAGAATATCAGTGCACCCATTTGTATTTCACCTTTGGGGATTTAGTGGATTGTATCATTTGTTTAGAATTCTTTATTTGCCTTTACCCTTACCATGGTTTATAATGGCAGCTATATAATTCCCAGTCTCTCTGACATGGGACTTGTTCATATAACTTGCTTTGCCCAAAATAAGGTGAGCTAGCTTTAAATATGCTTACATGGATTTTCCTGGTTTGACTTGCACTCCAGCTATCCTGCTCTGCACCATGGAAATTAAAAAACACTTGAAATAGCAACTGCTTCTTCAGCTTTGGTTCTTAACTGCATGATATGTAGAGTTGATCCTAGCCTGACCTGCAGTCCAAAACATCAGCACTACTCACACTTCAAAAATCTTTGTGTAAGGTATAAATATTTGTTTTGTAAGCCATTGAGAGTTTAGAAATGCTTTTATGCAAAAATTCTTGCAATACAAATTAATACATGATATTATATCGTGTCCCATACCTCTGGACACCCAGAAAACACATTTAGGTTAAGATGCCTTTTTTCATGGGGATTAGCTCCAAAATTACTCCAAACAAGAAACTTTCTAGAAACTTTTATCCCAGTCATGCCATGTACTTTGAAACTAGCTCTTTCCTTGGGATGCTGTGTGAAAATTCTATTCATTTCAACCAAACACTTTTTGTGAGCTCTTAAAATTCTGTGTCTAAAATTTGTCTTGCTACACAGGAAAATTAAATTCTAATCTCAAGACCTTATAGTTCAAAGGGAGAATTTACTAATAATGAAATTACTCCAAGTTCTACAATAGCAATATTTGAATGTTCTTATTTTCAAAGGTATTTTCATATATTCCTTTAATTTTTTTAAAAATTATTAAGAGAATATTCTTAAAATGATCAGGGATAGGTCAGTAATTGCTCAATGAGAAATAATAGAAATGATGTATATTTTTCTGGTTTCATAAAAGACTTATATTTTGTGAAATAACCTCATTGTAAAATGTATATTACACATAGTTTGGAATATACATAGACATATATGAACATATATATATGTGCCTATATAGATATGTACACACACATATATCTTCAAAATTTTCAAAAGGTTTAATACATACCCATTACCAATGATCTCCAGAGCTCAAATAAAGTAAGAATAAATGACTTGTAAATTAATGTCAATAAATATCCACCTGCTGTTACTTAATCATGTGTGTATTCTATAGCAAAACAGCCTGTAAGGGTCATTACTGAGAAGAATGTCAAATTGGCCGATTTAATGTTACTTAGGGCTTACTTTATCTATATAACTGTCTCAGATAAGAATTGCAAGCTAATAATAATTACATTAGTGTCAGAAGTGTAAGGGACACCTATGGTTTATTAGTAGAGAAAGATAGTTTTAATGATCTAAACTGCATTTTACTATCCACTTTAAGATGTGCTTTAAGGTAGCATATGTAAAATATTCAGTCACCAATTGATGGTGGATTTTTGAAAAATACAATGTCTGAAATAGTTTTGTATCTTCTACTATGTCAACCCAAACTGCTTTCTAAAAGGTATGTAATAGAATAAATAGATTAATGTTACATCAAATATCATTACTGTATTATCATTGCCAAATATAGATGTCACTTTTTAAAGTTATGAATCATTTAAATTTGTGGATTTATAGTTTCTGCATTTTGGTGTCCTGTTGCTTTCTCCAGATTCATATATCCAAGGAAAATAGGTTTTCAAAGGTAAATTTATAAATAATTACCTTTATAATAAACTGCTTTATAAAATTTTGGTTCCTAGGTAATATACATATATATGTAGACCTACACATAATTTATTCATTTATTTTTAATTCCCCTTTCCCCCATATAATTTATATTTGACACTGACTTATCAGAATCAAAAACATTTATAGCAAAAAAGAATTACAGAAATTAAGTACAATATTACAGTTCTTTTTGGAAGTGGAAACAATATGTGTATATAAAAATATACATATATTTATGTTCCTAACTTAATTATTTTTAATATTATATTTATATTCTTACTTCTATGTTAATTTTGGATAGTATTTAATGTTCCCAACTTTAAAAGGGAGTCAAGATTCCCCAGCACATATGAATTGCTATACAAACTAAGAAATGTCTGACACCACCACAGTAGTATCTTTTTTTCATTTAAAACATGTACACATTCAAATTTTCACAAATTTGTTATTCTATGCATAGAAAAATCTTGAAAACAGGGCCAGGCATGGTGGCTTGTGCCTGTAAGCTTCAGCCTATGAAGCGGCCAGGGCTAGGGATCGCGGTTCGAGTCCTACCTGGGGCCCATAGCGAGACCTAGTTCCAAAAAAACAGCCGGACGTGGTGGCATATGCCTGTAATCCCAGCTACCTGGGAAGCTGAGTCTGGGGATTGCTTGAGTCTGTGATACCCTGGGCAACGAGAGCCTGCAGTTCCACGGGCAAAAATAGCATGACCTAGTCTCCAAAAAAAAAAAAAAAAAAAGAAAAAGAAAAATCTTGAAAACAGGTAAAATAATAATAAACTATAAATTGTGATATATAAGAAGGAACTGTTAAATGAACATGTGATTGATTCATTGTTACCATGGAATTCTGCTAACTAAACTAGCTGGGCAGGAGTAGGTTTATGCAAAGAGAAATCAGGAACTCCCTTGGAGTATGTTTCTCTTTCTTATTTGGTATGAGGATCTGTAAAATTTATGACAAAAGGAAGCTTTGCTTCCATTGCTCGCATATCAGACAATATGAAATAGAAAAATTAAATGTTAACGATTTCCACAGAGGCCCATTTTAACTTTATATGTTTTGTTTGATACTCACCTTGTCAAACCTTACAAAACAATCAGTCAAACTCTCCAGAGTATGCCTGCCCCCATAACCACCAAGTATTAAAACAACATAAGTATCTTGTGCTTCAGAAATTACAAATATTTTATCATATGTGAACTCATTTTTTCCACACTGAATCCCAAGCTATTGGTAGTTCAAATATATTTTCTTCAAGTTCAAAGGTAAAAGAAGAATGAGAGAATGTACGTGATTCATACATGGACACACAGTTTATGGCATCAGAACTAGGATTATTAATGATCAGTATTTTCTAATTCTAGTCACAAACTTCTGTCTTTTAAAAGTGCTAGTATAAGAACTTTGAAGACATGTTTCATCAAAATTTTATTAAATATTAAACATGAAAATTTTTCTGGGTGAATTCAAACCAATTCTGAACTTATTTTCCTCTTACCCCCATTAACATCTTGCTTACTTTTTAGGGTCTTATGGGCTAAAATGAGGATACTTTGGGCTTACTACCTGGGTATTAATTGTGTAATTGGCATGACAAAGCATATCGGATAAGATAACTTGCAGCATTTTAACAAATATTCTCAAGAAAATAATTCTAAAAGTAAAAATGAATGGTTCCAATTAAATTCTATAAATTCAATAAAACAAAGAATGTTAGAGTAACTTCTACAATCAAGAAACATATATTCTACTTAGAGAGACTTATTAATCAAATGATCATTTTTCATTCATGTATTATTCAGCTAGTATTTATGGAACACTTATGAATGAGAAATTGTTCTACATGTTGCAGGTATAGCTGTGTTACCCTAGATGCACTTGCACAGACATGAAGTGGTTAGAACAGAAACAGGATACTCTGCAACTGAAATAGATGCTAGTTACATTCAAAAGCAAAGATTTTATGAACAATTCACCATGTCAAAATTTCTTATCCTCCTGAAAATTCCAAGTGAATCTAGATTTTTATTTAAAATCTCTTCTTTAACTTGTAAATAATTTACTTTTGCATTATCTAATATACATTTATTTGATATATAACATGCTAATGTTATTATACTGTAATAAATGAGTTTTCATTCCTAGTTCGTATATTGTGCTTGGCCGGGGATAAATGATCACTTTTCATCTTACTGGCAGCTTTACCTATTAACATGTGAACTTTTGAAATTGGTGAACTACACCAATCAGTTTGTACAAGATCTGAACTTCTATGAACTACTGATATCTATGTTGCAGAAGTTGAATTGATTTTATCTTTTATTTTTATAATATTTATATTGTTGGAAATATCTAATATACCATTTTTACTTATATGAAGGTTCAACCATCCTTATTTTTCCAGTAGTTTTTTCTCCATCTTTCCTATATACATCATTACTGAATTCGAACATTTTTGAACATGAAATTTTACTCTTATCATTTGATTTTCTATGTGTGATTCTAAATTTTCTCCTTATGCACATTGCTGCTTTTGGAAGAGAGTAAGAATTTACTTGACTCTCCTGAATTTTTCACCTTCAGTTTATATCAAAAGGAGCAGTATATAAGTATTCAAGATCTGCAATCTTCAGAATCCATTAATTTTTCAAATAGATTCATTAATAAAGTGAAGTACCTCCTTTTACCTTGAAAAAAATATAGGAGAATAGCATTAAGATAAAATGTATGAACACATTTCTAATGGTCTTTCTGCAGTTCCGTGGTGTTGGTATGTGTGCATGTGTGTGTGTCGTGTACACACGCTTGTGTACTTATCTATGTCTGCTGGTGATGGTAAAATATTTCCTTTCCCCTTTACAAATAAAAACGTCTTTTTCTGAAGAAGACACATAAACTATCAAATGCAGTGTGATGTTTTTGTTAAATAATAAGCAACAGAAGCATACAGAAATAAATATTTCTCATGGAGGTAAAATATATACAACTATAAAATCATAAATATACAGGAGAATTATAATATGAATTTGTAAATTGTATGCAAATAGCTTGAAACCAGATCTATAAAGACATAAATAAAGCAACAAGACTGAAAGGTTTATACATTGGCTTGTTTATAGAGTAGCACAAACATTTTTCTTTTTTAATTGGCAATTAATTTTCGGCAGCCATCTAGGTACTTTCATGTCAAATTACTTTTCCTACACTAAACAAGATTAGGCATCCAAGCAGCAAAGCACTTATGTGAAAAGTGAGAAACTGACTGTCAAGTAGATATTTTCCACCTATAACCAATTAAAATGTTTCTTTTTTGATGAATGGGTGTTGTAATTTCACATTTTATATTTTTACCTAAGTATATACCTGTATAACATCACAGTTCACAAGGGCTAAAAAAGATATATACTGAGATTTATTATTTTATTTCTTTCATACATTTCACCTTCAGAATGAAACAAATGACTACTTTCTGTGGGGAAGAAGAATGGATTTTAAATACAGAGCTTTCTTATGCTACTGTATAAAATTAAAAAATACATCAAAGTTGCATGTGCATATATATCTAATATATGTTTGTATATATAAATATATATGTTTTTAAACAGTAATTAGCTTCAAAAATATTTCCATCAAATTATATTAGTCTCTCAGTTCCATGAAAATTATCATTTTACATTAAAATGTAAAGATGCAAGTATTTAAAAATTAGACCATTGACACATAAGGTAAAAAAGTAATATATTATTGATAATCTCCAAGTGAATGACATAAAAAGGAAAATATTGATTTTTTGGAAGATGTCTCATTTTTCTTACTTCACAGAAGACTGATGCAGGTTCATGAGCCTATCAATATTATTTGAATTAATGCATATTCCTTAATATTGATTGCTTTAACAATGATTGTCATAACTGATTTATGAGCACTTATACCTGTTAAATATTTTAAGAGGTAAATATCAGATTTGTATATATAAGTAGATTGACTTGAATAAACAACAGGGCTGGATGTTAACATTATGCCTTTTGATTTAATCCATATTATAATACATTATGCAAGATGTATTCTTAAGATAGCAGCAAAAATCCAACTGAAATTGATATCAGATCATATTACTTACTAGAATTAAGTGCAGGATTCTCTCTAAGAATAACAAAGTGTTTAAAATTTTAAGGTAGTGATTTTTATATCATTTAAAGCTATATCTAACATCAGTGAGAAAAACTAAGACCATTTAAGCAATATAATAATGAATGTCCTCTTGCTATATTTAAAATGGATTTATTCCTGTTTATTAAATATAAGATTGCAACTTCTAATTTCAGTTTTGTGTGGTGATGTATATCTCATAATTTCCAAATAAATGTGAGAAGGTGTGATGGGATTATAGAGAGGATAGATAGATGATAGACAGACAGATAGGTAGACAGACAGACAGACAGACAGATAGATAGATAGATAGATAGATAGATAGATAGATAGATAGATGTTAGATTATAGCTAGGTATGGATTTACAGATAGAGGGATAGATGGAGATATAAACACACCTCCTTAGTAATATCATCCTGTATTTAGCATGACTATCTTTGAGAGATAAAATGAATACTACAGTTATTTACATTGGGGTTATTTTTAAAAATAAGTTCATCGAGATATCACATGCAAATACATGGTAATTTACTTAGTTTAGAAGTACATTCTGTGATTTTTAAAATATGTTGATGGAGTGACACAAACATTATCACAATCTAATTTTAGGGCATTTCTTTTCCATTACCATGAGTGATACCTGGGATATGATAAACTGTAAACTCTTCCACTGATTATATTTCTATCCATCTCCACATCTTGACATCCTAATCTGATACCCCAGTTTAATTTACTCCATTTATATGAAGTGTTAAAATCCTAAAAAGTGAGTTTTCTATATTGTATTCTTTTTAAGGACTTTCTTCCTTTATATTAGTATAGATAAATTGTTTAAAACTGTTATAGTTGATGTTAGTATAGTCACTCTATGCCACTAAGATTGATGCTTTTGTGTTACATATTTTCCAAGTTACTTACTATCAACCTATTTGTATCTTTGGGTCTGAAATCCTGTTGCAAGCAAATAGATTGATTACTTTTCTTTGATGATCCACTTTTTAATCACTGCCTTTACAATGGATGTGCATTCATTAAAATGTATATTATTGTTAGTAGAGTTGGATTTATCTGCTGTTTTGAATTCAAGTTTATTTATATTTCATATCTTTTTATTCTATGTTCTTGACTTTCTGCCTTTTATATAAGCGGATATCTACTAGACTTACTTTAATATCTTTAGTATTTTGTAATTATATTAATATTTGCTGAAGAATATAATGTATTCTAATTTTTAAAAATAGTCAACATTTATACTCACTAAATACTTGCAAAATCTTAAACTTTTACTTCTATTTAGATTCATTTATTTACAAGTTTGTGATATATTTTTATAAGTGTCTTAGACATATTTTTATAAGTGTCAGACATATTTATAAATGTTTTAGACATATTTTTATAAGTGGAATTGTTACTACTTAAAATATATACATATTAACGTATAAATATATGTATTTTTATACAGCAAGTATCTTGGAAGGTAACTTTATTAGGATATGGAAGTAAGGTGACTCGTTTATCCAAAATGACTGGTATCAAGCAGGGCAAGAAGAGTGAACAGAGAACCTGATTAAAGGAATAACAGAGGAAATCTTCCTAAACAAAAATGAAGTAATTATCCAAGTCCATGAGCAAAAATGAACACCTGGCTAGGTAAAGGTTAATCAATAGATATAGTAGTGAAACAACCAGAGTTCAAGACAAAGAAAAAATATTCAAGGCAGCTAGGAAACAACAACAACAAAGTTGGGTATATTATACCAGACATTATTGTATGTAAAACACTAAAATAAGTAAAATAAAGCTTACACCAGATATTACAGTAAGAACCCCACAAGTGATGAGAGAAGGGGATAGTGTATTCAAGATACTCAAAATTGAAAACTGGCAGCTAAGAAAACTTGATATGAGAGAAAAGTAATGCAATTCTCAGAAAAAAAATCTAAAAATTTGTCAATTCTAAACTTCTATTAGAAATGTAGAAGGGGGCTCTCCTAAATAAAACAAGAAAGTACATAACATATTGAAAAGGACATAGATGAAATCAGGAACCCAAAGGCAAAACGCCAATAATCAATCCTCATATGAAAAATCACCCAAAATATAAATATACTGAATTAGCCAATCAAAAGACACAGGTTCATTGTCTCCTGAAACAAAATGCAACTTTCAGCGGCTGTTTCCAGGACCCACCTGAGCGTGAAAGATAAATGCAGATTGACATATAAATGGTAGGAAAATCATCCTGCATGTTAAAGAGACCTAAATAAAGCCAAAGAAAAACAAAAATGCTTATTTATATTTCAATTATATATATATATATTCACATCTTTGTATTTCCTGGGGTTCACCCACCACTTCCCCTACTCCTACCCATCCCTTCCCTCAGTTGTGTAGCTTGGTTATTAGCGTGCTTTGACTTTTCCTCCCAGCCTTTTATTTTTTTTACCTGTATCTCATATATTATTGAAACCATTTGGTTTCTGTCTTTTTCTAACAAAAATGTTTAGCTAAAATAACTTCCAGCAATACATCATAACTTTATATATTGCTTAAAGGATCAGTTGAATGAATATCATTTATTGATTAAGGGATCAGTACATCTGGAATACATAACAAGCATCAAATTATAAGCATCAAATGAAGGAGCATCAAAATATATAAGGCAGCTATTAAGAAATCTAAAAACAGACATTGGCAGTAATTCAAAAGTAGTAGGAGATTTTAAAACACATTTTCATCAATGGGGAGATCAATCAGAAAAAAAAACAAGGAAACAAATCTTAAACGATAATAGACAATGAGGTTCAATAGACATTTATAGGGCATTATAACACAGAGCTGAGCAAACATTTTCAATTGTAAATGGAAAAATTTCAAGGCTAGGCACAAGGTCATGGAGTAGATGTCAAGAACTTCAAAAGAATTGAACTTATAAAAAGTATCTTCTCTAATAGCAGTGTTAGTAATTTAACACAAAAAGAATGAAGAGAAAACCCCTAATATGTGGTGACTGAATGACATAACCAAGTCATTGTTGGGTCAATATGACTGAATGACATAACCAAATCATTGTTGGGTCAATGAGGAAAGCCACAGGAAAAAAACAACAAACAACAAAACCAAAACCAAAACAACAACAGCAACAAAATACCTGCAGACAAATATAAATATAAATATAGCATGAACCTACAGAACCTAAGGGATATTGCTAAAGTCATACTAAGAAGTCTATACAGAGAAACAGCACAAAATAAGAAAGATATTAAATAAATAATCCAATCTTATACTTAAGGAACAAGATAAAACAAATCAAATGCAGACAAAATCCAGTTGAAGAAAGTTAATACTCAGTCTAAATATTCACTAGATTCTTACAAAAAGGAATAAAATTAGAGCAGAGATAAATGATATGGATATCAATAAGATAACTCAAATGACCAATGAAACCAAAATGGATATTTTTGAAAAAATAAATGAAATAGACAATTTCTATCTAGGCCCATCATGGAAAAGTAGAAAATTCTAATAAATAGAATTATAATTAAAAGAGAAGTAACAGTCTACTTACTGGAAATCCAGGAAATTATATGTGACTGCTATGGACATCTAAATGCTAAATAATTGGAAAACAGAGTAAATGAACAAATATTTAGAAATATATTACCTTCTAACCCTGAAACAGGAAAAAATAGAAAACTTGAACAGATAAATTACAAATGAGAAAATTGAAACTGTTATCATAAATCTCCCCCAAAACAATAATCCAGAACCTTATTGTTTCACTAGTGAGTTTTATGAAAACCTTAAAAATAAATTAATATTTGTCCTTTGCAGTCTTCGAGAAAATTGAAGAAGTCAGAATGCTTCCAAAATGTGAAGCAAACATTATTACGATAACAAAAACAAAACAAAACAAAAAAAAACCACACAAGTTTATCTTACAAGAAAATGAAAAACTACAGATTAAATCAACAATGAGTGAAAAGAATCATACATCTTAGGTTATGGGCATTCATAGAATACATAAATTCCATATGGGGATTTTTCTAGGGATGTAAGGATAGTTCAACATTCACAAATTGATCAATGAAATTAAAAACATTATCCAAAGGAATATATGAAGAGATTTGATAAGAATAGACTTGTCCATACTCCTATGAAAAATAATACAGAATTCTTAAAACTTAAAATTCTTAAAATTAAAAAAAATGATGTATCATAGCTCCAACAATCCCACTCTTACATATCTGCATGAAAACAACAATACTAATTCACTAATTTAAAGAGTTAGATGTGCTCTAATGCTCATTACAGCACCATTTTCAATAGCTAAATGTCTTAAAACACAGAAATATTTTTCTTATACACATCTGGTGTAAAGAATTCTTAAATAAAATTGTTACCTGGAACATGATCTCTCTGCTACCTGTAGGGGAGAATCCTTCCTTCTTTCTCTCAGTTACTATGGTGACCAACAACCTCTCCACCTTCGCTTCCTCAAATATGCGTATTCCCATTGTTAACAATCTCTATGTGACTTGGGGAATGCTTTTATTTATTTCTAATTCTTATCCTTCTCTGTTTGTCCATTAGTTGATTTTTCTGAGCACTTGAACACGGTTTCCTATACTCCAGGTTGAAATGTGATCTGAGCAGTTCTTGTATGTCTCTTTATTTGGTCTTTGTTAAACTTGTTGGTCTGCACCACCATCTTAATATTTCCTAGTAATATTATAATCTAGGTGTGCCCTTTAAATTGTCTATCAAAGTCTGTATTGTTTACCACATCCTTCCTATCTCCAACAAACATTAATATCTTCAGTTTTTGCCAAATAAACTAACTTACCTTTGACAAAACTGAGCCTTTCATTCCACATCTTACAATGGATATAGCCTTTACATAATTGCAAAAGATCTATGAGCAGTAACAATGACACGTTTCTCCTGAATTACATCTTTGTTCTGTGAACACTCATTATATGTTGAATAGATAACACCCACCCCCAATTCTTTTTTGTTCATTCCTTGCCCTCTCCATTTAAGGAGCAAACTGGGATGGGTTTGATCAGGATGCAACATTCTGATATTGTGACATCTGTAATAGAGCCTTTTCCCTGTGAATTAGGAGTAGGTGATAATTGTGACCACTTGGTCGGTGTGTTCAAATTTCAGTAACTTAAAGTTGGAGGAAATAAAAAAAAATTCAGTTGTATGACTGGTAACACAGATGTTTAGACTAAAATGACATGAAATTCTGTAAAATCAAGGTTTTTGACTATGGAACACGGAATGGGTTATGACTCAAAATCAGACTGCCCTGCTTGTCCATTTGTTGACTCAATGATCTTACTAAATTTTTAATACTTTTAGGATAATTTTCAGAGATTTAATGTAGTTTTATTACATAATTATCCGCATATAAATGGTTATTTTATTGAGAAACCCTATTGTTACTTATTCTATCTTTCCAAAGAATTCAGTCTTTCAGAAACTTAACTTTTGAGTTCGCTATTTTTTTTTTCTATTTTCTAATGGCCAAATGTATTCATTTGGGGTATAAACACTTCAGGTATTCAAATATAAACCTCTATAAATACTACTAAGAAAATGCGAATGTTTTCATTAAATTTTTATCTTGATAATTAAAACGGCAAAATAACAATCTTTTACAAAACATGCAACACCATTAGAGCAACATCGTTCTTTGAAACAATCTTCTTTAAAAATTGCTCTTGATAAAATATCATTTGATATCACATACCAAAATCATCTTAGCATAAATTTTAATTGATAATTTGTAGTCTAATCACTAATCCCATTTTTCACTAATTTATAATTCTACCTATGTCATAAATATGAATGGATACTTTCCAATCACATACTATGAAACATTTGTTCAAGGATTTTTTTTCTAATTACTTCCATTATTACTGATCCTGTGGTGTAGGTGGGATAAATTTGGGTAACCCTTTGGATGCTGCCACTGCTTTATGTGTCAAAATTGGATTAGATACTATGCATAATGCAAATAACCATGTAATTATTTTGAATTTACAATGTATTTACTATGTAATTGCATAGTAAGTACCATATAATTACAAGATGATTACATGATTATTTCTGCCTTTTACACAGCTTTAAAAGCAAAGGATTTTGTTGCAATTATTATTGGCATTTATTGGTAAGTGTTACATAGTAGGGAACAAAATATTTATCATGTAATCAACAAGCAAGCAAATGCTATTGACTTTTTTTGGTTGCAAAATTTTATTTAAAAGATATTTTAGCAAACCTAAAACTGCTCTAAAATAGTTTATTAATTGGAAATGTGATTGCATTTGAGTAGATATAACTACAGGTACAACTTAGTATCTCTAAGTGAATGGTTTTTCCACATATCATTCTATTTTAAAATTATAACTATGTATTTAAGTTCTTTAGTTTTCCATTTGGTTCTTCTCAAATTAACAAATTTGAGCTGAAACTCAATATGTAAAAATGAAAATGATGTCTACAAATATTTACATTCTATAATAAAGCATGATTTAAAAAATTAATGTATAATTATTCTTCCTTTTATTGTCATTAGTTATAATTATTTTTTTAGTTATAAAAATTAAGCATTTCACTTTCTAACTATTATTTGCTATTGTTTACAAAGTGTTATTCCAGGAAAATCATGAAATTAGTACAGACACTTTCACATACCTCACATACTCAATTTCCACTATTATTAACATCTTGTCTGACTGAATAAAGCACAGTTATTAAAAATAATCAACTAATATTGATACATTACTGACTGAAGTCCGTAATTTATTTTGACTTCCTTAATTTTCCTTGGCTCTTACTTAATAGCCTTTTGGTAATCTTCCAGAAATGAATTAATGATAGGGCATTATGTTTAGAAGTCCTTAGATTACTCTTGGCTGTGACAAGTTTCTCTTACTTTACTTGTTTGGGGTGGCTTTGACAATTTTGAATATTCGTTAGATATTTTTAGACTATCCCTCAGTTGGGATGTTTAATATTAGTGCCGTCATTATGCTGTGATTATATATTTTGGAAAAATAGATTATAGGGTGAAGTGCTAATGAGATCACCTCCTATCAAGAGTACATAAATATAAGAATTATTTATCACTCTTGATGTTAATGGTGATTGTCTGGTTGAAGCAGAGTTTGTCAGCTATTCTTTATTCATTCTTTTCTTTCTGAACTATTGCAAGAAAGTCATTATGTGCATCCCACAGTTAAGCCTAAAGAAGTTATGCTTGACCTTCCTAGAGGAGAGCATGTCCATAAATTACTTGGAATTCCTATCGTAGATATATGTTTTCTTACATATCTATTAAATCACTTATTTACATTAGTGTAAACTCATGCATATTTATTTTGTTCTTTGTGTTCTTATCTAATAATAATGTATTTTGTTGCTCAATTTTTTCTAGCTTTGACCATTGCAAGCTCTTTCAGTTGACTTCTGTGTTTATAGCATATGTAATACTGTGATTTTGGGGAGGACAGGTAACTTGTTTATATGAATTAATATGCAAATTCTCATGTGGACATAAGCTATTGGATATTTTGAGTAAATCTCTAGTAGTGTGTTAGAGTATATGGTAAAATTATAATAACTTTTATAAGAAACCGACAACCTGTCTTCTAAATTGGCTGTACTGTTTTGTATTCCTCTAAAAATGAATGAGTTTTTGAACCATGTGTTTGTTAGCCATTTGACTTGCAGTTTTAAAAGCTTATTTTAGTCATTATAATAAACCTGAAATAGTATCTTAATGTCTAAATTTCAGTTATTAAGGACAAATTATGTTTTATATATATGGATAAAAGTATGGCAACTAGTTTATAATAGTTTCATCATAATTGAAAGATAAGATGATAATTGTCATTCATGAAATAGACTACATGTTTCTAAGAATAATGAAAAAATACAAAAAGATTAAGCAAAATATAGTGGCTGTTTAAAAGGTGCCAGTGATTGAAAGGAGAAACCCAATATAAAAAGCAGAATAAATTACTAATATGATGTATATATAAAGATCCCATAGAAAGCTTACCATTTTATATAAATTATGTTGATTTAAAAAATGACATATTGTATCAATGTAAAGAATGTATTTTTTTGTTCTCCTCTCCTACTGTTCTGTATACTTCCTCCCTGCCATTTCCTTTCTCTCCCATACTGTCTCATATCTTTTGTATGCTTTTTCAAGGGTCAGTCTTACAGTTTGTCTTTTTTTTTTTTTTTTTTTTTTTTTTTTTTTTTTTTTTTTTTTTTTTTTTTTTTTTTTTTTCGACTAGGTCTCGCTACTTTTGCCCATGGAACCGCAGGCTCTTGTTCCCCGGGGTACCACAGACTCAAGCAATCCCCAGCCTCAGCTTCCCAGGTACCTGCGATTATAGGCGTGCACCACCATGCCCAGCTATTTTTGGGGACTAGGTCTCGCTGTGTTGCCCTGAGCGGGACTCTACAGTTTGTCCTTTTTGACCCCTTTTTTCAGTCCCTAGATTCACATTTCTTGACTGACGTGCTGTGGTAATGACCTTTCCCTCATGCTGCTTTCTCTTCATTCAAGATAACATACCACCCATCCCATTTTCCCTTTCTCTAAAGAAGACTTATTTGAGTATTGCATGAAAAGAAAGCAAAATTATTTGTTTTCTAATATCATTTTAATATTTTGATGAAAGTTACGCTTTTTAAAAAAAATAAAATTGTTGATTGTAGAAGAAATGGAAATATCCATAATTCATTCAGTATACGAAGTCAAGCCAAGCTGGACATGGTGGCGCATGCGCTTGTCATCCAAGTGCTGAGAGGTAAAGAGGCCAGAGATCACTTGAGTTCCCGGCTTGGAAACTAACTCCAGACAACATAGTGAGACTTGGTCTCAAAAAAAGCAGTGTGATGGCATGCCCCTGTAATCCTAGCTACCTGGGAAGATGAGCCTGGGGATCACTTGAGTCTGTGGGACTACCTTGGACAACACAGGGAGACCTAGTCTCAAAAACAAACAAAAAAACATGGACATCAATCAAATAATTTAACTGAATTGCTTTTTAAGAAAAGAGAAAAATAATCAAAGCAATCAATATTTTCATGATGCTTTTTTCCTCTATACTTTGCGTAAACTATTATCTCACTCTGTCTTATATATTTCCTTCCCTTTTATTACACACCCACATATATACACATACATACTTCTTGTTCTGTAAGACTCAATTCAAATATCTTTCCCACGGAATTCGGTCTATACCCCATTATAACTATTGCATCACATGATTTTGGTTGATCTGTATAATATTACTTTCTTCCTTTAGAAGTGGAAAACTTTGAGACAAAATGTGTTACTATTATTTAATGGAGAAATACTACTTGCAATTATATCAATGGTGGGTGCCCATCATTTACAAGGAAGAGAAACTTTATCATGAACTATAAAAACAAATCAACATTTGTAAGCCTAGGAACAGTTGGAAAATGCAAATTCCTATATTTAGGTCAAAACAGCAATTTTACAAGGGCAGGAAGAGAGAGGCCTCGCTTAACCACAGTTCATATAAAATGGCTTATGAGGTTTTGTTAACCACATAGCCTGTGAATCAACAATGTAACATGGCTGCCAAAAAAAGCAATAAGCACAATGAAAATGTTTTACTTTGCCAGGCTCAATAAACATTACTTTGCTGTTCTGATGGTCCCTAATTAGGATAATTAAGACTGAAGTGTCAACATTGGCCCCACATACTCATTTCCTGATTGTTCGTGGACCTTAGCCACTCCACACTTGCAGTTCTACATTCTACCACTCGGGTCTTTTTACACTGTCTAATAAAGACCTATCACTCACTCTTAGCTACTTTAATGCATGTACTAGTCAGTCTGCATCATTGTCCTCTAGATGATGTATTAAAGTATACAGCTATGGAGCTAAGAATTTAGCCTTAAATTTAATTTTATCTCTAGCCAGGGTGACTTTAATACTTTCTGAGCAGCACAAAATTTGATATAATATGTAGAAAGTATTCATTAAGACAGCTTGCTTACAGTGTTGTTTAAACAGGATCATAGGAATGTAGATAATGAAAAATCTTGGAAAAATTCCATATAACATATTGGAAGAAAAATGAGAAAGGACTACTTGCCATACAAGTTAATAAATTTGTATTATAGCACTTAAAATAGTATATATTAGTACAGTATTATGTACTGTATGTGGCATACTATTGATATAGTCCTTTATCATGAAGATAGAGAACACTTCCAACTTTCCTCCAGCTCATTTTCTGGTAAATATATTATCTCCAATCAAGTTGGGCAGTGTTTCTTCATCTGCTAGAAGTTCAGTTTATCATATTTCTTTCACTTGAATCTAAACACTACTTATTTATCCCACTGAAACCTGATCTGCTGCTCCTATCTCAGATGTAAATATTTTTAGAAAAGATTCCTAACTGACAAAAAGTTCTGAGTGCCCATAATTATTGCAGGAAAAATTTTCAAGAAAAATCTATGAAAGGGAGTGGAAAAGATAAGCAAGGAAAAAAATCTCAAACAAGAACGTGGTTTCAGGTCTAGTGTAGTCTGTCTCAACTGTGTGATGAGAGGTTATGTAAATGAACTGTTCTGTTGCTACATTTGAGGCAAGAGAATCTGCACTTAAATGACCAGACCGTATATTATAGAATCATAGTCTCTGGCTTTCCTCAGATTTGTACTGGTGAAGCTTCTCATATAAAGTATTGATGATCAGCCAAGGGCCTTCAGAAGGAGTGATACTTAGGCTGATAGCATACATACTCAAATGGAATATGACCACAGAACTAGGAAAAGGAATTTTGAGGGACATCAGCTGCACATACTTTTTCCTAAAATTATTTGGTTAAATTTTTATACAATTTGCCAAAGGACAGTTCTTGGGCAAACGGTAAACTACCAGTCAAAATATGAACTTTAAACTATAGTCCTGTGCAGTGAGACCAAACCGTAACTAACATTGCAACTCCCCTTTCTCACTACCCTTTCAGATTTAATTGCACTTCTATTTTTAATAAAAACCACTTCTGATATATTAAAAAACTATGTTTTTCATTATATAAAAGACAGTGCCTGCCATTAAATAATTGAAAAAGATTATAAAAATTTAAATTATCAACCTTTTACTTAAACAAGCATTTACTATTTCTGATGTTCTTGACACCTTCTGATTAGATTCCACTTTTTAAATAATTTTCTTTCAGTCTTCTTTAGCTTTGCTTCTTAATCTCAAGAGTACCCTTCTTTATCATTTCTTTTAGAGTCAGCTTACTGGTATCCAGTTTTCGTTTACTCAAATATTTTATACTCACACTTTAAATATATGTTTTGTTGAATTTAGAATTCTGGATATATTTTCCATTTTTCTTTCAACATGTTAAATATTTCATTCCATTGTATATTTGACCTCATTGATTCTGATATCACTGGTCATTTTTGTGCAATGTAACTTTAAAGTTGCAGTTAGGAAGTTTTTCATGTAGTGTTGTTAATAGATTTGAATAGTTTGGATCAACATTCCTAGGTGTGATATTATATATTTGACTGTGTGTTTGGTTGAAGTTCTTACATTTTTATATGAAAGTTTTCCAGCAAATTTGGGGAGTTTGGGACTTGACTTTTGCCAATATGCTCAATGTTCCAATATCTCCATTCCACACAGGACTTTTATTACTCTGTCTTAAACTCGTATTTCCACAAATCACTAAGGCTGCCTTCATTCTTAAATCCTTTTCTGTATTTTGTTCAGATTGAATTATATCTCCTCATCTATCTTCAAGTCTGTGGCCTCCTCTTCCTATCTGCTGAAATTCACCCTCGAATGTTTACTTAAATTATACTTTTCTTTAAATTTCTATACATTTCTTTAAAATAGTTTGTATTGTTACATTTTTGCTTTATTTATTCAATAAGCCCACATTTAGGGTAAAATTGAATATATTTATCATTACTGTTTCAGAGTCATTGTCCAATAATATCTACATCTGAATATTCTTAAAAACTGTTTCAACTGGTTACATTGCCTTTATTTATTGTTCACCATTTATACTTCTTATAATAAATATAAGTATTTTATATTATGCTGGGGTTGAGTTAAACTATATGCTTTCATTATTTCATTATCATCTAGATCACTTGCCCATCATCACTTCTGATTTTTTTCTTATCCCTTTCTTATGTCAAAATTAAAAAGAAGTCAGTCTTGTATACCATGGAAACTTCAAATTCAGGACAAATAATATTCTCCTCTCAATGCCTATGGTACTTAACCATGATTTCCTAAATGTATTTCAACTACATCATATTATCTTTATGACTACCCATTCCTACTTTTTAAAATAAAATCATCCTTATTCTACCTATAAAAGATAACTCTTGGTTCCTGTGACTTTAACTTTTCAAAATATTCTAACTATATTTAGCAAAAGGCCACTGTAGCAAAAATATGGATAGCTTTATGCAGTAAAAGTTTAGTTGTCACTCATGCAATATTGTGTATTTGTTGGGGGAAGATGCCATTCTTCCATGCCATGTCCCGGGTGTCTATCATTTGCAACCTGGGACTTATGGTCTTTTCAATTTCAAGATCTTCTGTTGAGTCTTCTGCATCCTATCAGCAAACAGGAAAAACAAATGGGAAGATAATGTATATTTTTATGAAACGGGTCTAAAAGTATTATATGTAATCCATGGATACAAATCAATAAATTCAGTGTTAATAGTACTTAAGATTTATGTTCTTTACACTTTCCAAAACATTTCAACCTATACTATTTAGTAAGCACAATAACCAAGCAAAAAAATTATTTTTTTTTCTCATAGATGGGGGAACATTCATTTAAGATCTCTAAATGACTTTTTTTTTTAATATAGATATAGGAAGTTGTGGTGTGAAAAATCAAATCCAAATATTCTCATACTAAGTCTTTCGTGTTTAAACAAAAACAATACAAACAAAGGACTTCAAAAGCTAACACCAGGAAGAGCCTGGTATCCTCATTCCCTGAGGCTTCTAAGATGAAGACTAAGTCCTGCCAAGTCTAACTGTCTCATTTATTCAAAGAGCTAGAATAGAAAGCTCAGAAATCTTTGGGGACGCACTCCAAAGGCACCGGATTTGGCACTGGAATCATCCCTAAAGCACAGATTGGAGCAGCAGCAAGGAAAAGGAAGCATTTGCAGCATGCCACTTGTATTTTAAGGGCTTCTTTATTATGATTTTATTAAAGTGTTTGTAGTAACTTCAAGGATCAGGACAAACTCAAGAACAGAGGCCTTTGGGATAGAGGTTATGGCAAGTTGAAGTTTGGCCTGTGGACACCAAAAGCATCTTCCTATGTTGTAAAAATAATAAAAATGAGTCAGATGAGGCATTTGGGAATAGTAAATCTAAGGTCTGTATCTCTGCCAAAAGATGCAATAGAAACAGCTACATCTCTCCCAACTCTGCTGTTGCCTTGTTGTTGCCAAATTCACAAGTGTAATGTCCATTAAAATAACATCTTTGGGAAAATAACACAATGTCAATGTTGTCTATGAGAATGAAAAAAAAAAGCAGAATGAGGAAAATGGCACTTATGGTAATCTCTGAGTAACTTTTGGGTAGACATAACTTGTAGGGAAAAAAAAATCTATCATTAAAGAGATGGAATGAAAAAACTACTCTAGATCAAAATAAATTTAATCGTTAATTTTTTCATAGTTTGAGACAAAAAATGAAACAGATGAACTTTTTAAAAATATTTTTCATTCTTCAAAGCAATATTACGGAAATGATTCTGCATTAATGTGCAATGAGACTACTTATGACCTAATAAAATCTTAATTCAGCATCTTCTGACTTTATAAATTTTTTTTCTGAAAATTATTACTTATTATCGAACTCTTGTCTTATCCCTTGGGTCCGTTCTTTCTTGGAAACACATTTGAAAATTCTGGTTAGTAACTCATGACATCAGTGATGACAATTTGCTGTTAGATTTGAACTTGTCTTTATGAGTGCTCTCATTTTCTTTGGCTTTCTAGTGAATAAATTCTCCCTGAATTTCTACCCTTTTAAGTACTCCTTCTGTGAAATCCCTCATATTTGCTTTGGCAATCTATACTCCTTCTCTATAAAAACATACCTTGAATTTAAGCAGTTTAGAAATTTGATAAATGTTTCCACTCATATTCAATTTTCTCTTTCTATGTTTATATATATATAGAGAGCGTGAATGAAATGAGTCAATATTTATTATGTTTTCATTATTTATATTTATTTATTTCCAAGGACTAAAGTTTTACATGTTACTAATGTTTGTTGTAATTTCTAATTTTGTTGTATTACTTTATTATCAACATTCATATGTTTGGGAGGTACTTCTTTCTCAATACAGGTATCAATATCCAAAATAGTAAAATTCAGAAGTGAACTTGAAAACAAAAGAGAATAAGCTCATAATAAACATCCTCATTTGGAGATAAATTTGACTTAATTATGTTTGTACGAATACAGACATAAAAATACACAATTATCAGAATGAAAAAAATACAAAGCTAAATGAACAGGAGCAGATGTTACTAATAGACATAGTACCTCACCCTGTAAGTCCAAAAAACAACATTTGGATTAAAAACAAATAAAGGTGGGAGGGAATCTAGATGATATAACCATGGAAGTAGCATTGATAATTCACCAAAAATATCTACACTTCAAGTATTATTTCTTAGTTATTTTTTATTTCTTAATGACTTGAATTTAGATATAACAGGCAGAAGATAGTGGCATGCAGTATATAATAATTTTTTGCTAACTATAAAAAATGTAGTAAATATTGACTCTATGACAAGTGAAGCTAAATGATATTTCAGGGACAGTTCAGTGGTAATTCCAATAGAAACCATTTTGGTGGAATTAGGATATCAGATAGAAAACGTATTACATATAATACAAATATAAATATATATATATAATATACATTATCTAAAAATAATTTTATTGTACATTAGACATAGAAATGTGTTGTATAAGTACTTAAAATGTTCCGTAGCAGTAAATGCACTGTAATTTTAAAAAATGTATAGTATATGGTTATTTCTTATACATATCACCATATAACAGTTTTCTCACAGGATTAATAATATGTTTACAAGGAAGAGTACTGGGAAATTCAGTGTATTATTTTTTAGTATTTTCTTTAGAGAATGATGCTTGAAATACTAATTGTCACTCAAGAAATATTTATTATTTTCTAAATATCAGATAGTATATAAGCTGAACCAAACCCGTGTATTTTTAAGTACTGTATCCTAAGTTTGGTGAGATGGAAAAAGAAAACTAAAATAGTAAATATGAAATTTGAAATTAAAATTGGAACAATGTCATCTTCCTTAATTTTTTTCTAAAGTTCTATGTTCCATTTTGATATCATTTTATTATTTTTTGTCTATAAAATCTTCATTATACATTTTAGTCAATTTCTGAAATCTTTATTACTACAGGGAAATCAACATAAAATTGATTTACCTTGACGTTTTTACAGTAAGGTACATTTTTGTGGTTTCCCCATTTTTTTGCTTCAATTTCTCATTTTAAAATTGTTATTAGGTTTTTAATGTATTGAGCTTTGATAATTGATGCTATGATTATTTAAAATAATTTTGTAAGATTTTAGAGTAGATTTTAATGATTTATATTTTAGAGTAGATATTACAAGTTCCAAAATTTTTTTTCTGGAGCTCTATTTGGATTTTGACTTCTTTCCTCCCACCCTCACTTCCTCCCATCTTTCTTCCTCTCTTCCTATAGAGTTCTGTGACTGAAACCAAGAGAATGACTGTAAGGGTCACTATTTTAGTTATCAAGACAGGCTAAAACATTTACACTTTAAAGATTAGATTATACATTAGCACTTTAAATATTATTTTAAAAAATATTTGTCTATTGAGGTGGTGATTGTCTGTATTGTTGATAGCAAACACCTGATTACACAACAAACCTAGTCATTATATTAAACTGTTTTACGTTAATGTGATTTTTTTCTGAATTATTTTTAAAATAATCCCACATACTGCCATATGCTTTCAAGTGCTTTTATATTAATAAGATTTCTTAGATAACACATTTGATAAACAAATTAATTAGGCAGCTGAAATTCAAAAACTAAAATATAAAGTTTTTGAGCTTTATTTTAATGAAATGTTATTTTAATGTGTTAGGTCTGTATTTCAGCAAGGAATATACATTCCTTGCTGAATGTATATTCCTTGCTGAAATACAGACCTAAGACATTTCCTTGTTATCTCTTAGATATTTTATATTTTACCTACAGCAGCCCAAAGCTAGTCATTTAATTTTATAAGAAACATGTTATAGCTTTATGATATAGTTCACTTGAAATTGTTTTATTTTCACATGAAAAATTGCATTGCATGACAAACAAAAAAAGTGGGAACAAGACAGTGTGTTGACAAAGATATTTAAACAAAATTAATATTTTAATTCATTTTTGAAAGATTGAAAAATATTTTTCTTTGTGACTTTCCCTGGGAATTAGATCTCATGTTTAAATCTGCAACCTAGGAAGTTAGATTTTCTTCCCATTAGAGATAGAGTAATAACTTTGTAATTAGTGAAATCATTGTCACACTGCATAATCAGCTCATTGAACACATACATTATAGTAAGAAAAAATAATAAAAAATTCTTGATAGTAACATAACTGTCCCATTAAAGTCTTGATTAACTTTATAACAATAATGTAGTATCATTTTACTTTTATAAATTAGCAGCCAAATTGGAAATACATCAAACAATGCTTCTATATCTTTATAGAAGGGAAGAATGCTTAATTAAAATAATATAATGCTGGCAACATTAATTTCTTATTGTGGGGATTTAGCAACTCCTTTCAGAATGTGAGGCCAAAATTATATTTCAGCAGTTTTATGTTAAATGTTTCAAGGAAAGCCATACGGCCCCTGGGCACTGCATGACATACAGTAGTATCAGAAACAATTGATGTGTGTAATGACAATTGCGAGCATCCTTTCCAGATGAGCTGACCCACCCTGATTCCACCCTGCTGCTCCTGTTTGGTCAGCAGGTACCTTTCACCATCTGTTTCTTTCATAGTAGCTGAATTGTTTTTCTTATTGTGCACTTAAATGGTGAAGCATGTTGAATATGAAATATAGCTTGTAGGTCATGGGGTATTTTGGTCTTTATGTTTAATTTGATAAGACTAATTTTAGCTTTGAATGCATTTTCTTTTGGTAGTAGGAAACAAGTTTTGATCCTGAATGTAATCAGACCAAGTCATGTAAGTTTTTAATAGGAACCGTACATATAATTACAGAGAGTGCTGTAATTTGCTGTTTGTATTATTAACATCCTTATGGTGATATAATAATCATTCCTTCTAACTAAGTACTCTGCATGATTACTAAGCTGGCCACGAAAAATATCAAACTTCCAAGAAAATGTGTATCCTCAGTTATCTAAAATCTAGACAAGGATGGTCTGTCCCTATCCCTTCATGAGCCTGGCCAAATCAGGTTGTCCTCTTTTTCAATCTCTTTTATTTCTGACCTTTCATTTGCCTTAAAAAAATAAAATCTAGGCAAGATTTTTACATTTTTTTATGTTCCTTCCCAGAAATTTAAAATTAACATTGAGTTTTATCTTGCTAAAATTGATAGTTTTTAGATTAATATAACTCTCATTATTATTATTACACAAAGGAGAATCATTAATGCTTTCTTGAAATAATTCTGATGCTCTTAATTTAGGGGAATTAGAATATTAAGTCATGTTCTGGGTAAACCTAAACGGGGTAGGAGCCTAAGCAAATTCCAGTAGAGAAATGGTTGATTCTTGAAAGATAAAGCAAGCAGCTGAAACTGAAATCTACTCATTTTAAGTAACATTTGCAAAACATTCAAGAATCTGACAAAATACTCCCCTAAAATGTTTCACTGCTGTCTATTTGAATCTTTTCTGATAGTGATAACTGAGAGAAAATCAAGCATGCTGGTTCTGAGTTATTCCACTATTTTAAGACCTTTGCATAAAAGATCAAAATTGTAATCATCACTATGACCTTCCAGACTCTGAATGATTCAAGTAGACAGTAATTCTATGAATTTATCCCTTTAATGCTACTTATTCCCTTGGCTCCAATCAAAGTAGCTTCCTTGCTCTACCCTGAACAGGGCAAGTATATATATTCCAGCAAGCAGTGCAGTTCCCATGACTTGGATCATTCTTATTCCAGGAATTTCCTTTTCCTTAAATTCTTTAATCTGAAAACCTTATCAGTGAGGTTTGCCTAGAGTATGTAATGAAAAAAATAATGTCTACCCAAAACTCTCATGTTTCACTTTGATTTTCCATAAACTCTAAATTAATTAATTGAATTTATATACATCATTAATTTTTCTGCCCTCCTTTCTAGAATGTCATCTCTGTGAGTACAGATTTTATATGCTTTTCTTAAACAGTGTATTCACCAGACCTATGAGAATGCCTGACTGATAGTATAAGGTCACCAAATAGGTGTTATATAAAGGAATTAATGAGTCACTAAATAACCTCTTTGTGCAACTATTATACTGAAGTTGGACTAGGTACCTAGTTCTGGGTAATACAGGCTTTCCAGAAAGATAAATTCTTGGATACAAAATATTTATGATGTGGTAAAGTCATGTATCATTTAATCTCTATCCATTATGCATTAATATTGAATTAAATGTTTCTTATTTCAAAAGTTCTATAGTATTACCATTCAAAGGTCAAGTTGAAGTCAAAATTCTTAATCTGCCTTCATTTTGCTGTTCTAATTTACCTCTCAAAAAAGCTTCTTGATAAGCAAAACCTCTCTTCCTGAAGCATACCTTCAAAATTACTAGTTCTGAACTTATGCAAAAACCTGTCTTTGAGCTGAGAGTTCATTCACAGTGCCATAATAGAATGCCATAGATGGGTGAAGTATATACAGCAACAAAATCTATTTCCCAATGTTCCCGAGAATGGAAGATTGAAGAGCAAGATTCTTGGCACCAGTTCATATGTAACTGTATTCTTACTGGGTTGTCACATTACAGCATGAATACTATCCTCATGACTTACTGGTCTCCTAAATGAAAATCCCATTAGCAAAAATCATCAGATTGTAGATTAGGTTCCAATATAGAAATGTATTGACATACAGACATTCATATATTATCTCTATTTAATATTATCTATACATTATAGATAATAGTCAACGATTATCTTTTTAAAACTTATTTAAAGAAAACTTTTTCACTGAGATAATGCTGGAACACTGAGATAGCAGCACAGTGTGGGGTTTAGAGGCATAGGATCACACCCTACACAACACCCACCATCAAGACACTACAAGTCCTTCACCATCCTCCACATACCTCCTTCCCACTTTGCTTTCCCTCCTTGCCCTTCTGTCTTTTTATTTATTGTGCCAACTAACAAAAAACAACTGAAATAAAAACAATGTTGGAAGAACAAATTTTTGACTCATGAGTCAGAGTTTTCAAAATTATGTCTGATCATTTGATAATAGTTTCTGGAAAAAATATAGTAAAATGGGAATTTAATTTAGATAAAGATAAGAATACTGTAATTCATTCCTAAAAAACATAGTTATTTTAATGTGTGTATATATGTATGGATATATGCTACATCTTGTTTCTTCCTAGACAAAACCTAATACAGTAGAGATACTTTTTTAAGTGTTGCGTTCTTTCAATTACTGCTTTTTGGTGATACTACTTTTTATATCAGTATTCATTCTTTCTGATGATTATAGATTATTTCCTTGTTTGGAATTTGTTAACTTATTTATCTAAGCATTGACAGAGCTCTTGATGGTGCCTCTGGTATTTTCATTGTTGTTTTGCTGTTCATAAGAACAGTATAATGAAAGAATATATATGCTAGTATATTTTATATGCACATGCCATAGAAATATTAGTATTTTTTATATATCTAGGTCATTTATTCATTTTGGGTAAGCTATATATTTTTATCCTTGGTTGATTTTTATATTGATTCAGTCATTCTTTCCTTTTAAGTTTGTATGGGCTCTTAATAAATTGAAGGTGTTAACTCTGTGTCAAGTGTTGTAAATATGTTTTGTCAGTTGTCATTGAAATTCACTTCTTTGAGATTTAAGACAATTCATGAAAGTAAGCTGGTGAAAGCTATTCAAAATTAAGTGTGTATCTGAGGCAATTATTCAGCAGAATCTATCTAAGAAAAATGCTCAATCACTATAATATTTCAAGAGCAAGTGTTAATTTGGCTTATTTTTTAGGAAATAAAATAACTGGCATAGCAAAATAATCTTTTATCTGGAAAGCAAATGCATAAATAATATTTAATAGCTTCTGAATGTAGTGAATAAATAATTTTGATATTTTATAGGTGTCACAAGGAACTTTTCTTTTTCTTGTTTTTGGTCATCTGAAAATAGCTGTTTCTGCTCAAAAGAACATGTGTTGCTACTTCTTTATACCATGAAATCATTAATGATTAATGTAATTTAGAATAGTAAAAACATATCATCTTGACAATTAAATATTTATCAAAGAATATCAATAATTACATTGATAAGTCATTTAAGACATATAAATATGAAGCAAATAGTTAAAATCTTCCCAATTTGCCCATTAACAACTGCTGAATGTCCTACATTTCTTTTTTCCTTCATATTTTTCTACTGCATATTTGCAAAAATCTCAGTTCTTAATTTGATAGAATTCAATTCTAGAGTCCCTTATCATTATATGAAAAGTCCCCCCATTCCTTGTATACTTTTCTACTATGAAATATATTCACATCATCATGGTTTCCACTTTCACTCCTTGCTTGGGTTTTCTCTAGTTTGTGTATCAGTGTACTTTTAGCAAACATAGTGTCAGGCTGTCTTGTTAGCACACCTGACACATCTTTTCTATCCATTTTATTAGTGGCGCACTGACTTCTAAATTGTCTTCTATATTTGTAGGTTAACATGATTTTTCTTTCCATTTATTTGTACTTATGGAAATAATATTTAAAATTTATTTCTGGTAAATATTATAAACATTGTAATACATGCAACTATATAATAACAATAACAACAAAGAAATAGATTATATGAATGACTTTTAAAACAAAAACTCATTTAACACCTAATGTCTATCTTGTAGAAGTAGAATTTTCTTTTTCCTCTCCAACATCTATATATCTTTGTCATGTATTTATATATGGATCACAGATTTATCACAGTAGACCTATTTCTATTTATGTCAATAGACCGACAGACAGATAGACAGAAAACACATGTATGTATGTATGTGGGTATCTGTGTATATACTTGCACATAGTTGTATGTATTTGTATCTTTATAAAGAGAAATTGAAAGAATGAGACAATTCTATTTCTTTTTGGTACAGTTTCATTATTTGAAAATATCCAAAATACACTGATAGAAAGACTATGATATATAAAAGTCTAGGACACTTTGCATAGATTTTCCAAGGAGAATGGGTGGAATGAAAACAAAACAAAAGCAAAACAAATTTCCATTACCTTTAGTGAAGATTTATGTTCTTCTGAGGGAAAAAGGGAACTAGTGCAAAGTCACCAGGTGCAGATGTTAGCAGGGCACTCTGGATGGCTGGTAAATGACTTCATAGTCTGTCTCTTATTCACAATGGCATAAGTATACAATGTGTCTTCTTCCTTATTCATAAGATTCAATTTTTAATAATCTATACACTTGGAGGTTGCAGTGAGGAAGGAATGTGGTTAAGGCATGTAAAATTCTGAAGAATGTGTGGCATTCAGTAAGTGTTTGGTATCTTATCTAGCTATTGTTATTTTCTTATGCAAGACTATGTAGAAGAGACCTTTTTTCATGCTTTTCTCATATGTCACAATCCCTCTTTCATTTAAAATTTAAGATTGTGTGGTCTTTAGAAGAGTACAGAGTTAATGACAGAGCTGGGACATGTGGATTATAGGGACAGTGGCTGATGATCCTATAAGCCTGTACGCTGGGCACCTGGGGGCTTGATGGTGGGTACGAAAGATAGGTTTGATTCAAAGTGTGACCAGTGTAAAATTAAAGTCACCAAGCCCCAATTCTAGAGTCAGTTTCTGCAGTGATCTGTTTGATATCACTGTCTTTCTTCCTGAGTTGTCTACTGATCAGAGATCACACACAGAGAGTTGTCTTCTGTGTGTGTTTTCAAAAATTTAAATGAAGACTATGATAGAATTGACAGAATCTTGTGAGGATTAAATAAAATTAAATAGAGCTGAATATAAACCCTGGTTTATCTATGTGTTCTACAGATGGTACTTATTATTATCACCATCATCACCACTATTATATTTTATCATTATGCACCTAAAGAAAAATATAAAACATCAGAATTACCTGTATTTATAAAAGAGAATGACCAGGAATATGACAAGTATGTGGTTTTTTTAAAACTATAATGTGTCAAAAACTCTATTTGTTCATCATCTGACCAGAATGTCTTAAGTAGACAACAATATTGTCAGTACTTCGCTATTGAATGTGAAGTAGCCTGTATCAATATATTCCCAATAAATTTTATTCACAGATTATAATTGCAAAAAACATCTGCATTAAAAAGATAAAAAGCATAGCCTCCAAGTGAATAAGATATCACATCAGCATCCTAACCATTTCACAGCCTGAAGACAACTGCATTGTAGCCAACATAGGGGCAAACACAGCCTGCCAAGGACCAGATGCTACTGTTGGAAAGAAAATTTTCTCATTCAGCATCTGGGTCTTATAAATGCAATCTGGAAAGAAGGAGGACAAGCACAACTTTGTAGAGTGGTATGCTGTGTTCTTACTTAAATGCTACACTATAGGACTAAAAGTAACATTTGTAATGATTTTATTGGTTGACAAACATGCAATTAGACTGGACCTTGCACTCAACATCCCTCTTTGTCAGTGGACTCTGTCAGTCCACAAAAGGATTTATCTGTTAGAAGGGTTGCTAGTTGTCTGGTAATATTTGTATTTTTGGAGAAAAGCAAGTGTTCTCTTTAACTGTATGTTCAGAATACTTCCTGTGGGCTAAGAGATCTTAAATGAAAAAGATTTTACATGAAAGCTCACTTGTATTTATAGAATGATGTAGGACAAACAGACTTTAGAATTCTAGTATTTTCTGTGTTTGACATAATCTCCATAGGGAAAGTGTTATCCATTGGAAAACATTAAATAAATCAGAGATTACTTGGACAAGGCATGAGTTAATATTGACACTAAATATAATGTGCTTGTTTATCTGAAATGATCTTACAGTCTTTATTTCTTGAATTTTTTTGGACAAGGATATGTATTTATAAAAATTCTTATGTATTTCAGACTCCCAAGTTTATCAAATATTTAGCTATCATAATATTCTATAATGATATTATGTTTATGTGTGTATCTAAGAGTCTGAGACTGATTTCAATGCCATGCAATTTAGTTAAAATCTTCAACTTATTTTAAAATATCCATTATTTGGAATGAAAGAATATTATTAAATTCCATAATGAAATGTAAGTACCTAGTATTTGATAATTCGAACTTCAGAATATTGTATATTAAAAAAATACAGTGTAATCCAACATGTTAATTGATAGCTATTATGTTTAATCACTAAGAAATTGTTAGAGCCAATTGAACTATTAGGTATGTATTTTTGTCTGTTAAAATTTACTGAATCTTGACATAATTACAAATAGCACTAACATAGAAAACAAAACCGTGGCATTTTAAATACAAATGTATCATTCCCATTTAGAGGAGTGCCAAATTTCCATTGCTTTCAGGTTCTCTGATGAGCAATAGAGTTTACTTATTTGTTCATTTATCTTTTTATGTCCAGCAAAACAATTTTTTGCCATCTTTCTGATAACTAAAAAATAGTACAATTTTCTCATGGTAAGATAATAGTTGCAACATTTTTATGATGAATAATTTGTATTGATAAGTGTGTGAAATACAGATGGAATCAAACATGCCCCTAGCTTTAGTATTCCTGCCAGTTATTCAAAGATTCTTAGTTGATGTATTTAGAAAAATACACCAATGTGACCAGATCTAAGGCTTAAACTCTCATGTAAACTACTAAAATTCTTGGTAAAGAGATGTCTCACTGAATCTATAAAACAGTTTTAAAAGTGATAAGAAACACTAGGAAACTTTGCAGGTATACAAAATGCTATATAAATTATAGAAATTGAATACAAAATTGTTAAAAAGAATTTATTTACCCTTACAAAAATAGTGATAATAATTTAGTAGTGTTTGCACATCAAGATATGGAAAAATATATGTGTGATTTTGTGTGTGATTACATGAAACATAAAAATGAGTTGAACTTAAATGCATCTGAAAAAGAAAATACTTTATTTCACATGTAGAATATTCCCTGAATGGTTTGTTTTCTGTTAAATCAACAGTTTTAGTTGGGTTTTCAAACTAGGGTTTTCAAAGTTGCTGAAGAGAGCCCAAATTTGATTACTTGAATCAACAATCTTGGGGCTCTCCATACATTCAGCTCTGTGCTTCTTATTGGATAGCAATTGCTTCAAGTTTTCCAAGTACATAATCTCTGCACTTTTCTTGCAAACCAAATCTATTAGATGTATAGTAAGGATAGAGTCTATTGTCATTTCTTCTTCTCTTTTTCCCTGGCTGTCTTCAAAGTAGTGTCCATGCTTTTCTCTTATAATTCCCACAACGTCCAGCATTGTACACATTAGCATTTACAAAAAATAGGTGTTGAATGGAGAAATGATCCACAGAAATGAGTGACCAATGAGAAAAAAAGCAGAAAAATGTACAGAATGAACACTCTCTCTTACTGGAAGGCTATCAAAGCATTGGCAAGGGAATGAATTGCCAGCTCTGATGGATGGGTTTCTAACTGGAGCTCTGCAGTGGAGTGCTTGGTAAATCAGACTGCTCGCCAGATCTTGGTAAATCATGACTGCAACTCACAGAATACAGACTGCAAGTGCCAATAGATTGGCAATTGTTTTCTGCAAGTGTGTGTGATTGCTTAGTCTACCTCTCCTTGTAATGAACAAAGAGGGTGAATGCTGGTTAGTAATCATTATCATGGACCTGTGAGAATGATAGTCTCCTTGAGGCAGAGGGTTTCTTAAGATTTAGATTTGTGTGGTGTGTGAGTGGAGGTTTTTTTTTTTTTTTTATTGCTTCTTTGACCTGAAAACACAGTCTTTAACATTTAAATTCTTACCAACCTCCACTGCCTTCTAATTTCACGTAAACCTTTATAGGACAGAGACCAAACTCATCACTGGTTAAATAATCACCTTCCATGTTTCACATTTTCCTTTCCTTATTGTTGGGTTATCATAGATGAGCAATCACCACTTTAAATATTAGAACTAACAATCTCATGTAGAAAATGGTAATTTTTGGTACTATAAAGGTGATTGTTTAGCTATGGGAAATGTAAAATTATTTGAGATCACATTGTTCTACTTTACCACAAAAATTATTTATTTAATAATATTAAATAATATGTAATTTCAACATAATATAAAGTTTCATATTGGATTAAACCATTGCATCCAGATTTTATTGTAACTGATTAAACTATCATCTATTTTAAGTCGCTGATAATCTATGTATTATAAAATAAAAAAGTTATTAAGGTCAAATAATTCCTTAAAATTTTATAGATTCGTTTGTATTTGTATGTGGTTAAAACTGCTATTGTAATCATTTTAGTCATTCTTGTTATACAAATTCTCTTCTCAATAATAGATACAATGATGTACTGAATCTAATGCATTTTAATCTATCAGTTTAATCGTTAGTATGCATGTTGCCAATTTTTTGTCTTTAAACAAGAATACATGGCAGTTGATCAGAAAGAATATGCTTTCTGTGTGACTTTGAAACTCCACCGTTCCTGCTGCAGTTGTGTTGCTGCGATGGATGACTTTCACAACAGGAAATCAGGCCAATTTAAAGTCCAGGCACCAAGCAATTTGAGAACCACCAGCTTTATGCAGTAATATAATTATTCCCTCCGAGGCTCTTAATTGTATTCATCACACCATGATTTCTGCACAAATTAAGCATGCATTTACTGCTATATATAACTTGCTTTGCAGTTAACATTCTGGAAACAAATTTCAAGGAGATAGAATTTTGGACTTATTCATCCCCTGAAATCACAAGCTCCAATATTCTGTATACTTTAAGGTCACATTTTCTACCTTCTAGCCTCTAACTAAATGAAATACCAAACTATTTAAGAGAGAATGAATATCTGGAAATGGACTGATATATTTTTTCATTGCCCTAAAATTTCGGAGGATTCTGATTTTTACATATATCTTAAATTTATATAGTTTTATGAAAAAATTTTTGATAAATCCAAGTTACATCTAGAAATCACTCAGGATCAAAAACTGTTTGTATATATGTTTACTATGACATGATAATTACCCATAAATAGATTGTCAATGTTTAGAAAAAAAATAAAATAAAGCATGACCCAATGATTATGCATATATAATCTGTTAAAACAAAAAAGCCTCTTTTACAGTTAAAAGTCTGAGTTACACTCAGAAAATGAAATCATATTTGCATTTCTAATATCCTAATTTAGAAAAAGAAGCTTCTTATTTCATTAAAAATAATCTAAAAATACTCAAACTTCTATAGTATATTTATTGTTTATGGATTTTATATACTGCACCCTCTTATCCTGTTTTATCTTTATACGTACTTGAAACAACACACTCTGATATTTGATAGTTTGTTTATTTTCTCCCAAAATGCAAGCTTCATGAGAACAGGGATTTTCTCTATGTCTAGTACTCTTTCTTATCTACATAGCTAATCTATTTTCAGTGCTATAATATTAGAGGCAGTGGGCATTCAATAAAAATTTGTTGGATGAAATGTAAAACTTCCCTACATTATTTCTATTTAATTAGATATATGTTAGACTCTGAATGCGGGAGTTAAGGAAGACACCAATATGATTTTCATTCTCTTAATCATTTAGACAATGTTGAGTGACAACAATCATTTAGACAGTGTTAGGTAACTAGACAGCAAACTGAAAAACTTACAGTCACTGCATACACAAACTGAAATAGGCCATTAATGAAAGTGGAAAATAATGGGAAACTGTAGATAGATATTGTAAAGTACATGTAAAAAATAGATGAAAGTCTCAAAAGAAATAGATAAGTGAGTGGTAGGCTATGCTCTTAGGGTGCAGATGAAGCAGAAAATAGCAATCAAATATAAAATGCAGAAATCTAAGTGCAAAATTATGTCAGTTTCCAATGACAGGAAATTAGAACAGAGAATAAATTTCCTTTGGATTAATTTCATACACATATTTTATGCAAAAAATATATTTCTTAATTATTGGGCAAAATCCTTCCTATTTTTTCATCTAAATTTAAATATTTCTGTTTGTAAATTTAATCTGGTCACTGACTCAGATTTAAAACTTAAGACTAAAAGTTGCACAATATTCTCTATTATTATCCTTATAAAATGAATCTATAAATTTATGTAATTAATATTTATATTAATTTTATTGAAACTACCAAGCTGGCATGGAAAGACAATTTATAAAACTACATCAAAACAGCAAAACGCAGAAACTAAACCTTATCATACATAATAATCTATTTTTACATGGATGTTTTAAATTTGACTATTAGAATAATTAATTCATTGTATAAGTACTTAATTGCAATATTTGCTACCATATTATTGAGCTGAGTATTAGATTGGCATTTTGCAAAATATTTCATTTGCAGTTTGTAAGCTTTTAAATTCTATGCTTCCATCTGTCAACTTCAAGCTCATCCCGTCTATATCCCTTTTAAGTGGTGTTAACACAACTTCATTACATAGTGATATATACTATACAAATGTTAATTATGTATTTGACCTTGTTAATGACATGGCAATGTTACAATTTTGATTTGCTTTTAAAAACCATGGATAAGACAAATTATGTAAAAGTATATAGAAAAGAATCATTAATGTAATTAGATCCAAACCCATTTAGATACATAAGCATAAAATGTCCCTAACATAGTATTAATTTATTCAATTTATTTTTAGGAGAAAGCAATAACATTCATGGTATGTTGTTAATTTTTTTTATTTCATGTACTATCATTCTTATGTGCTAATTAAAGAAAGAACTAATAGATTAGCATGACATTGTTTCAAGGTACATCAAAAATAATTTTATGTACTTTATTAAGTAAGACTCAATCTCATATGCATTCCCTTTTTCTGAGATATGGTACCAAGCACAATATTTTGAAATTGATTATTATTAGAATTGTCTTTTAGTATTAATTTATAACAGCCAATAAATTTTGTATACTTCTAGATTTATACTATCCACATGTCTCATCATGTAGTAATTGACATAATGCTGAAATGAAATGAATGGAGGAATGAAAGAGAGAAACAATTTGCAGTTGTAAGGTGGCAACTTACACAGTATCAAAAAAATTAAAAGGGAATTCAACTAGAATAGATTTGCTGGAATTTTATGTGGCACCTTCCTCTATTAAGATCGCATTTTTAAAAAATGAAGTCTGCCTGCACAGAATTAGTAAAACCCAGGGCTACTGAAGTCAGTGCATTCCAGTTTTGGATGGCCAACAAGATGAAGAGCAAACAGGTAGACAGAGTATGAACTAGTTGTCCGCAATAGGATAAATGGAAGTACTATTTGACCCAGCAATCACTCTTCTGGGAATCTACCCAAAGAGACTTCAATGCTTATACAAAGGTATACCTGTGTTTGGAAGTTTATTGTAGCACAACTTACAGTTGCAAGGCATGAAAACAACCCAAATGTCCCAAAACAGGAATGGAGAAAAAGATGTGGGATATATACACAATGGAATATTACTCATCAATTAAAAGTGACAAATTCGATGAATTTGAGATAACATAAAAGAAATCATATTAGTAGCAACAAGTCAGAAAAAAAAAAAAAAAACATTTTTCTTTCTACCAAAGAAAGAAAGAACCACATTTTGGTTTCTACCAAATGTGCTCACTAATATGTGAGATATAGGAAAAACAAACAAAAGACCAGAAAGAAAAGTACAAAACAAGCTGATAACCAAACTACACAACTGGGGATTGCGGGAAGGGAAGTGGTAGGTGAACCCTGGGGAAAACAAAGTTGTGAAATATAAATTTATAAGTAAATTATTTAAAGGAAAAATAAAAATATATGATCAAATTTATGGTTTCGTGACTATGCTGTACAAATACATCAATCATTGTGCACCTTAAAAGAAAGCCCAGTATATTTCAGGACTGTTACGATCAATTAGTATCAACCTAGTAATTTAGGTGCCTATTTAGAGGAAAACTGTGTAGAGTAAGAGAGTCAGACTTTTCTTTCATTAGCCTTTATAACTAATAGCTGGGTAACTGCATCGCCCCAGGATTGTGCGACATGTGGGTGTGCACAGTGTAAGTGTGCACACCTGGGTCTGGGAAGCGGACTAGCAGGGCACAGAAAGCATGAGAGAGCATTTGCACAAGTACCAGGGAGTGAGAGAGAGAGAGTACCCACACAAAGAGTGGGATGATTCCTGGGGGGCTGGGGAACTAACCTGTCTCCCAAACCTACCCCCTATCCTCCAGTTCTGGCCCCACCCTGCCTGGTTTGGTGTGTCTGTGTAACTGCTAAACCAATAAAGAAACTAAGAAGATTGGTGAGCCTGATGCTAGCATGAGGAGGGACATCATGAAAAGGCAGGTTGCTCTACAATTGGAGATGGGGATGGGATGGTAACCCAAGACTGTGGATTTAAGAGTAAATAACTATATATGATGAAACAAAGATTCAGGTAGAAATTTAAAAAGAGCAATTATGGGAGGAATGGAGGAAGGTGAGATATAAGTAGTTAAAAAGATTTTGGTGCTAATAAACTTTATCATTGTTGATTATGCAAAATTGATCACTGATTCCACCCCCTGCCAAATGCCCATAGCCACAATCCTACTGATCTGAATAACTACTCAAATAATTTTTTGCTCGAAAATTCCTTAAAATAATAGCTTTTGACCATCTAACCTAAAAATATTTGTCTTAGCTCAACAAATCAAGTAATAGAGATTTTCTGAATTGATCCTCCAGTTCCATTTTAGAATCATTTTGCTAGCCAAGTTTTCAAACTAGACAGATTTTAATAAATAATTGTATAAAAATACGCATCATGAACATCAATGATTGTTCATTTAAGAAACAAAGTTTTCATATTAGAAGTCAACACTATTAGGGTTTGATAATATATTTATAATTAAAATGCCTAGCCTGTCTTTGGGAATCTCAAATCAGCTTAATAGTTAAACACAACACAACAAAACATATTTTTAACTTCACTAAGTTGGATAAAATACATGTACTTCAAATCAATGAAAATTCTTATTCTTGGCAGGAGAGAGGTTCTGTGTGTATACAGGGTAACAGGGTTAAATTTCTAAAAAGAAAACAGGAACCAATTAATTTGATGTGGTACAGCCACACTTTGAAGTTTGATACAGAAATCACAGGAAAGTCATTGCAATGCAGATGTGGGAACTGACCTACAAAATATCATTAACTTAATATATATATATGCTGCATTAATATATGTGGTTCTTATTTGAATTTTAGAATTTGTACTTAGCAGATTTCAATAAAAAGGATTTTTTAATATATTTATTGAGTGCTATTATTTTACATCCTTCCTCATTTTTTTTCTGCATTAGAATTTCTCCCCTCTGTTATGATCACTGTAGTTATACCACCACCAAAGTATCAATAATCCTCAACCATAGCTCACTGTGCTCTCCCTACCTCTTTATTTCCCTTCTTCTATCTTCCCCCACCCACCTCCATTATTGGATGCTTCAGCCTATGGTCAGCATTCTAGGGTTGACTGTAACATTTGTCTTTGATCCTTTATTTGATTTCTCAATATTGAACATACAGGTGACATTTGGTATTTTCTTTTTTGTTTGACATATTTTATTTAGGGTAATCCCTCCCATTTACATACATGTTGCTGCAAATGCCATGCATTTATCTTTTTGATGGCTAAGAAGCTTTCCATTATCTATACATTACACATCTCCTTGATCTATTCAACTGTTCTGGGGCATTAGGTTGTTTCCATATTTTGACTATTATGAATATTCCCGCTACAAATATGGGGTTTACATATTTCCTTTTGGCCTAGCGCTTTTGTGTTCTTAAGATAGTTATCTAGGAATGGAATTGCTAGGTTGTGTGGAAGATCTACTTTATTCTTTTGCAGAAATGCAGCACTAGTAAAGGAGATAGAAAAGCATGACCTCTTGGAATGTTTCCAGAGCGGGCTAAAAGTTATCCACTACACACTTCTTTACATAAAGTCTGGAAGAGTCTGCATTCATAACAATACTAAAACAGAGTTCCTCTTTTTTGGCACACCCTTGTCTTTGTTTTGTTTATTTTTTATATGGGCCATTCTCACAGGTGAGAGGTAATATATCATTGTAGTTATTAATTTGTATTTCCTTGATAATAAGTGCTGATGAGTTTTTTTAAGTTAATATTATTATGCAATACTTTCAGATAAAATAGTACTTAAAGATTAGGCTGGTCCATGTCACTAAATGATTGAAGAATAAGATTTTTTTTTTTTACACTGAAAGAGAAAAAGAACTCTTGGAAGTGCCTAGAAAAAAATTAAATTTCTCTAAAGCCATAAAAATGAAAAAGACCTTAGCAGAAATATAAGAATTTATCAAAATGTCATTGACAACAGGAAGCCAAAGTTTCTTTGTTTTTCTTTTGTTTTTGTTACTTCAAGAGAAAAGAGGTAATGTGTAAAGATGATTTATTGCTAGTAGAGATTTAGCAACTTAAGTGGCAAAATTTTTTAAAGAAATGGACATTTCTTTCCTGGGGGAGTGAATTGATTTTATTTTTTTCTGAAGTTATTAGGAAATAATGTTAAGAATTCTAACTAAATCAAGTTATTTAACTTGTACATATTAAAACAATTTAGAATTTTGTGGGAGAATAAGCAAATGTCTATACTGGGACTATAGTTATCATAAGACAAATTTGGTTATGACACATATGTCCATTACCACTTAACTTTGAAATGAAAGTTAAGGACAGCAAAATCAGTTTTGTTTTAATAATAAAGGTGACATATATGAACTTTGTAAGAGAAAATTGTTCTAATTTTATATGAAAGGTTGGAAGAATTTTCACCCATATAACTTTCTGTTGTGGATGACAATATTGAGTGTCATTGATGATTTAACATTTCTTATTTATACTTCCCTGCAATTTTATTATTTATATAGTTACAAGTCTAATATTTTTAATTGAGTACTTATTAAGTGCCTAGCAACGTGCATCAATTAAAGGGATGAGAGGGAGCTCCTCATATTTAGTATGAAAATGCACAGTTAACAAACATTATTTAAATTATTCTCTCAATATAACTAAATTTTGGTTTCTATTCCTTTGTGTATATGTTACTATTAAGTTTTCTGCACCAGTTAACTTGATTTTGAAATTGGATCAAAATAGGAAGAAGCCTCTAACCAACAAATCAAAAGAAAAAAAAATGGCACTTTTAAAATGCAGTTTCTGCTGCCTAGATTATTTTAGGTTCTTACCACCTGCAAGTAGCAGTTGCCAGCCAAATGCAATTTCAGCAACAGGGTTTTATTTGCAAGGAAAATTAACCGGGAAAACCAAAACTCCTTAAAGCCACAAGTGGCCAGTTATCTTACCCTAGTCACCAATTTTAGTCCCAAAGGTCCCAAAGACACATGTTCCTGATGGTGCCCCTTGCCCCTCCAAACATGAGGTAGGCCCTCTGCAAAGTCTACTTTTTCTTCAGCATCTTTTCTTTGCTTCTTCTCTCTCCAGTATTCGGAACTGTTCAGCTTCTTCAAGGCTCTTCCAACTTCTCAACAAATGCTGATGCAAAAACCAGCATTAGAAATCCCTGGCTGTCTCTAGGTACAGCTCACTCTTTCAAGGAGTTTCCACCCAGCCTAGCCATGGGTTCTTCATTGGCCTGCCATTCTCTTTCTCTCCTTCCCTAAGTCTGTCTCCTTCTCAGTCTCTACTCCTATTTTTTTGAATCTCCTTTTCCGGCAGGGGGTGGGGGAGGGGGGGCAGGGGGGGGGAGTAGGGGTGGGTAAACCCCTGGAATTACAATGTTGTGAAATCTATATATAAATAAATTAAAAAAATTTTTAAAAATCTCCTTTTCCTTTTATTTTTTTTCTTTTCCTGAAAACCAGAGGCTCTGATTTCCCCTTACACACCCCACACCCTCCTGGTGATCCATTTTCTCTTTCCCACCTGAGATTTGCAACAAAGTAAAAGAAGAAAGTACCCTTATAGGGTTTAGACTTTCTCTTACCTCTGTTTTTCAAACACAGCTAATGACAGCATTGCCTAAATTTTAACAGTGCCCATGTTGAGGTTAAGCTTCAATTTCATTTAATTGTGACACAGTACAGTGCTTTCTTAAAGAGTGTGTGAGGTATGACTGTGTGGAATGACCTGCTATTTACTGAAGCTTTATTATTATAATATGACTAAGAAAAATTCTCAAAAATGTATAGAAATCTGGCATCACAGGAAACAGCATAGAGGCAACAAATGTTTTATGTTTCTTCTGTTTTATATTCATTTCTGGCAAGCAGCTACACTAAGGCTCTAGCAGAAACTGAGAGGTAGCAACTTAAAAACTATTTTTTTATTATTTTAAATTTTTACTGTAGTCAAAATATCTACTTAAATAAACACTTTATATAATTCTCTATAATTCTACACAATAATCTGAATCCAGCAAAGCACATGTGTAAAGGACATTATGTATTTTCCTCTTCTGCCTCATTAGACTCAGCATTCAAGAGAGATCAATTTACAAAATGCGCATTTTCCTTTTTTGCTGTTATATTAAGACAGGTAGAAAATATTCTTTTCTTTCTTTTTTTTTATTTCTCTAAAACATTTCAACATTCATTTCTGTGTTATCACATTTGAGTACTTCAACACACTCTCCATGTCACCAGCAATCTGTTAGTGATCTGCTCCTTTCATCTCTCCACAGATTTGTCCTAATGAAATCATTATGGCTAAACTGTTGTTTTCATCTACCTTTATTCCATTTCTATATGACAATAGTGATCTCATTTTATTTTCAGAAATACCAATATAGTCATAGGTTTGAGTCATTTTCATGTTTCTTAAAAAAAAGTAATTGATTCTCTGAATACTTTTGGTTTGTATATTTATTGAAGGTAAAATAAGACAGTTAACACTGCATTAATTCTGAAAGGTGGTAGGATGGAGTGGTTATATATATTCAGAATTAAGTGAATTCTTAAGAATTAATTCAGAATTAGGTGATTTATTCTGAATAATATGTCAAATAATATGTCAAAATGTCAAATGCATATGGAATAATTTGCTCAAAGTCAGGAACACAGATACTGGACTAAATGTTTTATAGTGATAGAGACTGCTCTTACGACTCAAGACAACTAATTGATATGTGAACATCTAAGCCACATGATGTGGTACATGCATGTTCACATATCTTTATCTGTTAATATCAACTTATTCCTTTTTTAATATCTTTCCAACCTACCTAATTCTGAAAGATTAAAGAATCTAGTCTGTTGCTGTTGATCCTAAGTAAATTTATAACCATCAACTTATTTGTAAAAAGAATACTTTAAATAAGTATTAAAGGTGTATTATGTAAGAGCTAGAATATCTAAATTCAAGATGGATTTAAAAATGGAGGCTTCAGAATATACATAATTTTTTTCATGTAAATCTGATATTTTTCTCTTTATAATCCCTCCAGTTTTCTATTATTCCTGTGTAACCTGACCTATCATCCCCAACCTACCCTATCCCTCTATGTATTTTCTACGTATTAGCTAATACGCTCTCTGTTAAACTATATTAATTTGCATCTTTCTGATTTTCACATAAATGTAATTATACAATATATGTCTATTTTTGATCTCATTTATTTTGCATAGTTATTTTGAGATTCATCTATTTGTAATGATAAAGTAAAAGTTAATTTTATAGGTGAATATTATTACTCTGTGAGATATAATACTTTTCCTTAAGACCATTCTCACTACAAGTTTATTTACTTAATTGACCTTCTCTAAAAACCAACTTTGGTTTCACTGATTTTTTTTATTACATTTGTTATAAGTGTTTTTGTTTGTTTTAAATTTCCATGTATCTGGACATCTGATACATTTCTCTACTTTCTTCCCTATATCCCCACTCTCATTATTTACACTTGAATGTTTCTTTTAAGGTAACTTTTTGTTGTTGTTGATGATGATGGTCTCTCACAGTGTTTTCTTTTGTTCTGATTTATAACAAATTTACTATTTGCTACATTGATTTATTTTGATGTGTGCTTGAAGCTTGTTTAGCTTCTCACATTAATTTTTTCTGCAAATTGAAAGACTTTAGCTATTACTTTTCAGCTATTATTTTCCTCTATTTAGCTTCCATTTAGTATTCCAGGTGTCTGTATAATAGACTGCTTATTAAATTGAGTTTCCTTTATTCTTTCTTTATATTTGCACTTTCATAATTTCTCATTGAATTCCCTTAATTTTCTTCTTTATATTTGAACTTGGATAACTTCTCAGTGAATACTTTTTATTTTTCCCTTGGATAATTTCTACTATCCTGAATTCAAATTCATTACTTTTATTCCGATATGTCTAATCTGCCATCAATCTGATTTAATTTACATTTCAATTCAAAATATTGCAATTTTCCTGTCTAAAAGTGTGATTTTCTTTGTTTTGTTTTTTGAATCTTCCATCTGAATTTTTGAACATATGGGGCTTATGAAGTCTTTTTTAATGCCTTATCTACTAAGTTTATTATCACTGTGTGTTCTGACTTATGACTGAGTGATTGGTCTCCTCCTTCATTTGTTCCAACTTCTTTGCATTCCTGGCAACATCTGATTGGAAATTATACGTTATAAATTTTTCCTTGTTAGGTAGTGATATTTTTGTATGTTTGATGTATGTTTTCTGTTAATGTTCTTCTTAATTATTGTTCTTAATCATTTTATTCAAAAACAGGTTGAATGTGCTCTTCTTAAATTTCCCAGGACAAGTGCACTGTCCTTGTTCTTGTAAAATTAGTGTCTCTGTAAAATTAGTTTAAATACTAATTATTCTGAGGCAAAATGATTTGGAGTCAATGCATTATGGATCACATTTCCAAGTCAGTCTTGGAATAAACATCATCTCTCTTTGCATCACTGTTATTAACTGTTTCCTTTAAGCTTTTCAGATGATTGTTTCCTTGGCCATGCAAATTCAATTAGACACATCCACTGACAACTACTCAGTATTCAGTTGTATAATCTACAGAAACTTCTGCAGCCTAGATTCTATCTTTGTAAGGTGCTTTACTCTCTGATTGATGCTTTCTTTTCTATAGATCGCAACTCCATTTTCTTAATTCAGACAGTCCACTGGTTCCATCTATGTTCCCCTTTCTCCTCAGCATGGGAATATTTACAGGACACTGAACTATAGCATAATAAGACTCAATTAGTTTGCTTCCGGTTCCTCATTCATCATTGTCTATTAGTGTGTTTAAGCCTTTTTTTTTTTTTTGGCATACTTTGTTCATTTTGTGATTATTAATGGTGGGAAGGTGAATCTAATTTTTGTTACATAATATTCCTAGCCTAGTTTTCAATCTGTTGCATTTTTACTCATTTGTTTGTTTAATCCACTTGGAACCAAGAGGTGGGTTTTTATTATTTCTCTGAAGACAATTGGTATATGTTAAAGCATCTTCTATAAATATTTCAGGGTTTCATTTTTTTTGAAGCATAAAGTCAATTTACTCAAATGTATAATAAAAATTCAGAAAAGTGGAATTTTAATGCATTAAAAATCTTGAAAAATGAAAACTTCAGTCAAATTTTGTCATTTCTCTTGTAACCTAGATCAAGAATATAGAAATGTGTTGAAGATATGGTAAATAGTCCAATAAATTGAATATATAGATCTCAAGGAGACATAGAAAGTATTTGCTATCGACTAAATTATTAATATTAATATCTGTACTATTTGATGGAGAAAAAATAATCTCTGAAACTTAAATTTAGAGAGATAATGGGAAATTCATAAAACAATGAACAGAACCACAAAGTGCAAAATAGTCCTTACAACAGCTAATAAAGATTCTTTATTTGCTAGGGTTCATTATTTCAAAATAGAGAAGAAAATATTAAGGAATATATATGACCTGATCCTTAAAAAAAATAATGGCCTTTAGCATGGAATGCAAACTTTTTAGCCATTACATATATTTAAACTCTAGTTCCTCATTCTTAACATACATTCTTAATATACGTTCTTAGAAGCTATTATTTTAGAAGAGCACAGATGATGTTGGGATTTTAAATTTCCCAAGCCAAGATATGGTCTACTTAAAACTGGCTTCAGTTTTCTCTTCTGGTGTATATTTTTACTACATTTTCATAGTGTGTTCTGCTTAAAATACAAACACACAGATGGCAAGATACTGTTATCAGCCATAAGGTTGAAGTATGTTTGTGCATGTTGGTTTGGAAATATCTATAAAATGAAGTACTTGTAGACACTAAACAAAATCCACTCTCTAGATATTTTACAATATAGCTGCATATGGAGTACTTTAATGACCACGCTATATGCTTCTAAAATTAGGCTTGTTTACTTCAGTGAAAAATTATATGACCTTAGGAGACCGAACCTAATTTGCCTCCAATTTTCAGCAAGATTAAATAAAATATGTCAGTAACTATAATCTAAAGGTGAAAAGTATGAAAGCATGAAAAGTAAAAAGTTTTGTATTGAAACTATTTGACATTATCTGATATATATATATGTATATATATATATATATATATATATATATATATAAAACAGACTCCCACATTTAAGTGCATAGCAAGGCAATATCAAATACCTCATAAACATAATATATATATATATATATATATACATATATATCTCACATATATATATTTAAAGAAATATATATTTTTTTAGCCAAATAGCAATAAAATATTTTCAAAAAAATTCTTCAGGCTTGCTATGCTGTGTTTCCAATTCAATATTAATTATTGTTATGAAAATGGAAAGAATTCTAGTGAAGAGCTATTTTTTTCCTAAACTAGAAATCAAAAAACTTAACCCTTAAACATAAAATATAATTGATATAATCGAAACTGAGGTCAAGGTTAAAAATTCACTGATTAGTTTAACATTTTTTGATGGAGAACTTTGCTTCTCATTTTTATGGGCAGAGCTTTACTCTAATTGTTTCATTTTGTTTTTTCACCTTATGTCACTTTTCAGACTCATGCAATACAATTAAAATCTGGAAAAGAAAGTGAAATTGTGTGGGAGAGAGAGAGAGAGAGACTTTATTACCTAAAACGCAAAAACTCTCTTTTACCAGCTTCACCTAAATCAGACTCAAAGCTGCAGCACTTTGAGTCTTTAATAGACTCCCTACCTTTTGTTATGCAAATACAACTCACCAGTTTATCTGCCCCAGAGTGCAGGAAAAGTTAAAACTCCATTTTAAACTTTTCAGCTTACCTCCAAATACCTCTGCAACTCCTGCAGCCTTAAGACATCCAAAAGTGCAGATCATTGTCATCTGTAGCCTCCTTTTCATCATTTTCAATGCCAAAACAGATTCTTAAAGTGAAAAGAACTATTTATATCTAACAAAATGATTTTCTGAATATGTGTAACAAGATAGACATAAAAATCCGGTTACCCCAACATTGTCCAAAACCTCCAGTCTCTTAGTCCTGTTGGCCTTACTGCTTGTCCAATCCTTCGGAGTTCTCATCAGCACGTGTTCCAAACACAGAACATTCCTTCTTGACAGGTTCCAGCTTTTACAAGCAGGTAGTTGAAGGCGTGATGCTCTCTTCTCCTTGATGTGTGCTCTTCTCTTTAGGCAGCACATAGAAACTCCAAAGTACAAGAATCAGCAAAGTTCATTCTGTTTTCAGGCCTCACTTACAGCCTCTCCACCAAACATCTAAACCAATCTCCAACTCTTTAGCTTTCAGCAGGAACATTCAGCTTATGCTTACTAAAAGCCATGAGTCCACCAGTTGGAGCCAAAGGCAAAGGGCCCCAGGCCTCCTTGCCCATCATGGCCTGGCCTCCATACTTCCTCCAAAATGGCTGAATCCTGTTTTTTGTTCTCAATTTATATTACTTTCCCACCAAGACAGGGTTCAGGAGAGCATCCTGTCAATCAGGTATGCTAATCAAAGTACTACCATTTCTCTTTGAAATATGCAAGTCTATAGTCACAGGAAGGTGACTTCATTTTCAAGGGAATGAAGACACCAGATGGTGCTCTGTGTCAAAAGGGCTCAAAATGCCATAACAGCTTTACAAATAACAGATAAATAAAACTTTATATATGAAATGATTGTTAAAAAGACCCTCAGAAATTTGCCTTGAAGATTCTAGTATCCTCATTAAGCTCCCTTGCCTGAGTAAATAAATCAGTGTCATCTCCACTGTTTCACCATCAAACATCCTAAAACTTCACAATATTTTGCCATTCATTATTATTATTTATTATTATTATTATTGTTAATTACTATTATTTGCCAAATGTATATCGTCTTATTTTTTTCATTAAGGTAACAATATACAGTACTGTATATGACTTAGGTGAGTTAGTTTACACCTCTTCAGATGTATAATACCACATTACACCTACCAGAGTAAGTATAATCCTTCACCAAGAACTGAAGAGTCTCTTTTTCCCTTCATTTCTATCATACCCTGTCCTTTTAGTAAACTTAATTCTACAGTAATTTTCTAGGGTTTTTCCTTGTTTAGCTTTATTTGTTGTTTTGCTTCTCTTGTCTTCCACATATGACAAGTCGTATACGTTTTGTCTTCTGACATTTCATTAGCATACTCTCCTCCATTAACATTCATGTTTTTATAAATAACAAGGTTTTATCTTTCTGTTTATTTGTTGCATGAATGGGGTTTCAAGATGGATGGATGTATACATAGATAGATCAATCTAGCTCACATTTTCTTTATCCACTCATTTATGATTGGGCAATTAGGTTATTTCCATAATATGACTATTGTAAATAACACTGCAATTGCATAGGAATGCATGTATCCATTTCAAAAAATATCTGTTAGTGTTTTTGCATATTTTGGGTAAATGTCATAAAATGGAAATGCTAGGTTGTATGCTACACCTGTTTTTAATATTTTGAGAAATCTTCATGTTTTTTTTCCTTAGGGGCAAAACAGTTTGCTCTCCCAACTAACAGGTTTTCTTGTTATTTCTTCTCACCCTCTCAACATTTATTATTTCTGTGTCTTTTGCTTCAAAATAGCAATATTTGTTGTTTTATTTTGTTTGCTTGATTTATATGAGTCATTCTCTCTACAATGTATTGGTATGTCATTGTGGTTTTGACTTGCATTTCCCTGATAAGTGATGTTTACCACTTTTTATGCACCTGTTTATCTGTATGTCCTATTAGAGAACTTAGTTCTTAGATCTACTTAGTTCTTCCCATCTTTTGATTGGGTTGTTTCTTTGTTTAGTCGCATGATTTCTTTTAGATATTAGCCCCTTGCTGGATATATGATTGCAAATATTTTCCACCATTCCATGGGATGTCTTTTCATTTTAATATTTGTTTCTGACATGGTGCAGAAGTTTTAGTTTATTAAAACTAAGCATAGTTTAGCCCAATTTTTTATGTTTGCTTTTGTGTTTCTTGAGGTTAGAAGTGATTTTCCAAAGATATCACTGAAGCTGGCGATGTAAAGCATCTTTTTCTTCTATGTTCTCAATTGTTTTGGTCTTATATCAAAGTCTCTATTTCATATTGAATCCCTCAGCTCTGAAAATTTGTTTGTTGTAATCATTCATTTCCATTTAGGAGTTATTAGCTTTGTTCTGCAACAATCAAGATGTGAGTACATGGCAGAGGTGAATCTGACATCTTTACTGTGCTACCATCTTTGCCCTTCTCTCAGATTTTAATTTAGAATAAATTCATTTATCAAAAAATATCTTCATGACCAAAAGAATACCAAGGGACATGGCAAGTTTAAACTCATAAGAATAACAAAAAAGGACATCATTGATAGCTGGAAATATTCTACCATATTTTTTTTCCATAATTTTGTAAAACTACCTCCCCTATATATCTTCAGCTTAGAATATAATCTTTTTCAACTTGAAGTTGCAAATTGAAATTACTTTATGAATGGGATGGAACTATAAGAAAAGCAGAAGTTCCATATAAGAGGTGAGGAACTTCCCTTCTTTAGATTTAATGAAAACTTCCATTTCTTTCTACTTTCTATAATTACCCCCCCAAAAAGCTCCTAAAATAACATTTATTTATTTATTTAAGTTGTGTCATAAAAATAATCTCAATTAATCATTTTCCTGATAAATAAGTTTTCTTTTTTTAAATGAGTGCATACATCATTAATTTTAATCACATTTAATATTCTCATCATTATTAGTTTATTTAATGTTAATCTAGGGGGCAACAATCATTGATTCATCAGCATTTTTACTGATATGTGGAAGCAGGTAGTCTCTCGGCTTCGCTGACAATGACTGTAACCCTTGGAATACCCTAACCAATAGTGCAGGAAGTTGTTCCCTCCCAATTTCTGCAATGAGCAACTTATTCCCTAAAGTGTGAGATTTGATTACCTTTTCTCAGCATGCATTCAGACAAATGTTATTATTGGTCATAAAATTATCCAGCCCAGTGACCTATGGTTGCAGTGAATTTCACAAGGTGACTGCCTGCTGAGTGAAGCATTTCCTTTTATTTGTTCTAAATATTTTATATTATGGACCTTGAAAATCAAAAGAGTAACTTGAAAATCAAAAGAGTATATCTTGCTACTATATATTTATATATATATATAAATTTGTTGAATAAAGTTGCCTAACTTAGTAGATGAAAATGTTGGATTAAATTAAATTCATAATATTAAATGATTTTAAGTATGTTCAATGTAATATTTGGGTTACCAGTATAATAAAAGTTGAACTATTTTTAAAATCTGAAATTCAGTTTAGCCAGATGTTCTGTGTTTTATCTGATAACCAGTTACAGAGGGCTTCATTTTTTCCTTTGCTTCCTCTAAATACGTGTATATGTATTACCATAAATTGTTTAGCTAAATATTCAGTTTAAATAACTTTCAATGTTATGTGCAAAGAAACATTACAATTTGTATAAAAACTCTTTTAAATCACCAGGGAACTAGTCAAATGTTTGCCAGAAATATGCTAAGGGAAAGCCTCAAATATATTTGCTAAGAAAATGAAAAAAAAATGAAAAAGAACAAATCAAACCATTTTCTTTTAAAACATTCACTAAAATACTAGTTTGAAATTAAAATGTCCACTGACTTTTTATCCCCTTCTTGGAACTGTTCTCATGAATAGATTTGTTTGTAAAATTCAAAAAAATCTTCTCAACTATGCCTTGTTGTATCACTTAATCTTGTAACTGTTGCCTGTATGTAATTGTCACCAGAGGGAAATCTGTGTAGTACTGGAAAGGTCATGAGAACAACTGCCCAGATGTTAGTACATTGTGATTCTCTATGCTGAACCTTACTTAGCTAGTAGAGATGATTTGTGGAGGAAAATACTAATACATACTCTTGGAGGATCTGCTGAGAAAGTCAGTACTTGATAGGTACTCAGCTACCAGTTAAGAAGTCTACAAACATGCCATACCTCAGCAAAGAAAAATGAGGATTTTGTTCCACTGAACAAACTCCGGGAGGAAGAGCCTTTGGAGTAGTAGAATTCCATGCATACCTATGTGGGAGAAAATGTATTTCAAAGCTGTACTGGAAATGTCTTTGAAATGACTCTAGAGATCTTTCGTGTAATGATTGCCAGACAACAGTAATTGTTGATGGCATTGTCAGAGTAAAAGGAGACAGCCAACGTAGAGCTTTTTTTGCAATATGGTAATGCAGATATTCTTAAAATTCTCTAGAGAAATCTGGATGCCTCAGTGTAATTTTTGTTGGGTGTGTTTCCTATATAAATTTCGGCTATAACTTAATAAAATAATAATTATTCTGAGCAGTAAATACAGAGTACTTCATAACCATAGAATCCATAACCATAGCAATCCCCAGGCCTGATTCAAACTTAGACCCAAGGGAAGGTACAATTGTTTTCTTGATCACATCTTCTTGTGAGACTCAGGAATCCTATTTTACTTTGAGTCTATAGAATTCTGTTATAGAATGGAAAAAAGTTATAAAAATGAACAATGTGTCATGCTTCTAGTGGTGGATGTTATTGGAAAGAGATGAAAAGCAGACTGACACTATTGTTATCAGTGTAGCCAATGTTATGAAGAGGCCCACATGCTTGTAATCTGCATGCAAGTGTGGGAAAGATTTCAAATAATCACACCTCTCTTCTCTAGGAGGTCACAGTCTAAAACGAGAGAAGGGAAAATTGGACAGTCAAAAGAATGACTTAGAAACAGATAGCTTAATACCTCAAAAGTTGCAGCATAAATGAGAAAGGGGAAAGTCTACATTGGTATTATTTTTTCCTAGTTCACAAAATTAGTCAGAGGAAAACTTAGCTTTATTAAGAGCATGATGCAGGCTTTGTGTCCCTTACTTATAGTTAGAGATAATGCAGATAATGAGAAAGTATTGGATTGCTATTCCTGTTTTATAATTGGGTATCTTACTCGAGTTCACACCGTACATTCCAGGATCAAGAATAAAATACTAAACTCACTACAACAACAAAATTCAAGAAAAGTAGATTTTACTTTGGTAGATACACTATTCATATTTGACTGATAAAAAAGAGGAACAGGAATAAGGAAACACAACTGTCTGCCTTTATTAAATAAAACAAGTAATGCTTCATTAACAAGATACTAAATGACAAAGTAGTCAATATGACAATTATACTTTTAAAAGAAGCCTGTCCTTATCTTTTTATACTCCAATTTTACAGTTGACAATCTCTGCCTCTGCAGAATCTTCTTCAAGTGTATCACCACTATAGTTACTTCTTTTCAGGCTTTGTTCTCATCTCTTCTTGCTTTCCTAAGACAATATTTGAAACTGAGCTTAACCTTTTATAATTACCCCATAAATCTTTTTATTTGCTGGTGGAAAGAATATCTCTTTCTCTCTGTTCCTATAAAACGCAGCATTCCTCGTTGAGAATACTGCAGTTACAATCCAGAGTATGCTTTTAATTTTCTGATTGATGAGGTATGAAAAAGAATAAGTCCACAGAAATTTGTTCTTCTTAGATGATACTTTTTAAGGTAGACCTAAGATTTCACTAATATATGTTCAAGAACTTTATAAAGCGTGTTACAGATATATGGTTTGTTAATTTATATTTATACTTTTTTTTTTCCCAGAGCAGATTTATTTTCAAACTTTGGTTCATTGTTGTAGCTTAAGATACTTCTTTAATATATTTATTTCTAACTACCCTTATACTCATGAAATTTTAATGCTGCATATACACTTTATTTCTATTTATATACTATAGCCCTTTAGGGGACCACAAACTATTATAATAGCCGAGATTTTTTTCACATTCTACAAAGCACTTTCCCCTCCTTAAAGGGGAATATTACTTCAGTTAAAAATGCTTGTTTTCAAGTGAAGAAATTAAATAGAATGACACATATCTGAAACTCTTTAAATTCAAATAGTTTAACTTAACTGAAAGTCTTTCAAACTACTTCTCCCATTTATTTTCAACTTTACTAGGGTGTTTTAAAAGCTGTTTTATCTAAGACAATGTTTTGGTGACAATAAATATGTAACTTGGAAACTGGAAGGAATCAAGTTATCATAAATTTGAAGACTTTTGAGGATGCCTCCTTCCTACCACTATTCCCTTTAGTGACTTAGAATTGTCTCATGGATCACACTGGGATTTAATGAACAATTTCCTTAACATCCAGAATTGCTTCTCTCACCTCAATTTTTCCACACCCTTGTCTTGAGTCAGGAAATGGATTTGTTTGCCTGTGTAATGTTCCACATTCTGGATTTTTGACTATGTTTTCCTATCTTCCATATTTAATATGATGAAATATGTTAATAAGATGAAATTTTAATCCTGACATTTTTGGTTGATTTAGATTTATTTACATTTTTCTTGCAAACATGTGCTAAGATGTCATTGTGTGCCTTAACTTATCTCACATCAGGGAGAACAAAATATCTGATTATCCAGATATCATTCAATGAGGTCCATTTACCTTAGTGAGGAAAATCTTGTTTATTCAGTATGCTAACGCAAATGTTAATCATGTCAGAAACACTCCAACAGACATAAGCAGAATGATATTAGATAAGTGTCTGAGCATCTTATGGTCGACAGTCAAGTTGACACATAAAAATATACAACATGGTCCAATTAAAAAGTTCTTTACTAAAACATTTCATTTATTGGTTGTAATTATTTATGTTCATAGGCTGTTGTTTCATTGAAGTTTTCAAATGCTTCCTTGTTTATTTCAACATTTCTTCTTAAGAAATATTCAACATTTCTTCTTAAGAAATATTCAATATTTCTTCTTAAGAAATATTTGTCAACCAAATATAACTCAAAATGCATACCATTCAGAAAAGAGAAAAATTAAATTTTTTTCCTTCTATTTGTTGTGTCTTGATATAAGGAGTTACTTTTGATGTTATGCTCCATGGGTTTTAATTGCTGGGTTTTTTTTTTTGCCTTTTTTTATATCTGTGTTTTTATGAAATATAATCGCATTTTGGGGACTTTATTCATCATTGTCTGTAATCACATTTTTATGCTGAAGCTGTCCTATCTTTGCTTCGAGTGAACATCTTTATGTTGGTTTCTGACTTTATTTTTAGTAAATAAGCTGAACAATGATTATATTTATTACTGTTACAAAAATGAATAGTAAATTTTGATTATTATTGTTTTTAAGTAATTTTAATGGAAAAAATTAAGTATGTACATATTATTAAAAATAAATAAGTTCATGTTGATATTTACAATTCAATCCCATATTACCAATGTATTTAATAATAGCATTGCAAGTATCCTAAAAAGTAACTCACTTGTCTTAGTAGTAATATTGGTGTTAATACTTATGACTATTTCCTATATGATAGGTTAATCTATCACTTGGAGTTGAGCTCAAGTGTCATTGCCTTCTGCAAAAGCATCCCATCTATGATTCTTGAAGCAAATTTTTTAGAATAATGCTAAAAGTGATTGGATCAGTATATCTGAGTAAACTTCAAAGTGTACTATCTATTAGCAATGTAATCTTGGTCAAACAACTGAATTTTAGTTTCTTCAGTTGGCAAATGTGACTAGTAGTATCTATCTACCTTAGAAAATTGAAATAAAAATTAAGTGAGTTAATAAATATTAAAACACTTGGAATAATGACAGGGAAAGAATAGATAATAGGGGAATGTTAGTAGTTTATAAATATCTCATGAGACATTCTAAATTGAATTGTATTCTAATGAATTAATTTTGTGCGTCTCTTTTTTAGTGCACTTTAAACTGTTTGAAGGCAACTCTGCATTCAAATGATTACCTCATTCTAGACTGTATATCTATATACTTATACCTACACACATATGCAGTCTAATTTCTTTCCCAGGATGCATTGCACATGGTGCATGGCGTTTCTGGGTTCTTTTGAATACTTATGTGGTGGAAAAAAGTAAATCAAGAGAGAAAGTAGATATGATGGGAGATATGGAATAGAGAGTGAAAGAAAAGTAGGGAATGATCAAGTTTGACTTTATCCCCCTTTATTTTCGCTGAAATTTTAAAAGAAAACTCTAAGTTGTTATCCAATGTTTTCTTGGGGTTCAGTAGACACAAAATGCAGAATTTCAGGGCCCTGCTAAGTAGTGTAACTTCAATTGAATTCACAGAATGTTTGTAAACACTGCTTACAAAAAAGACTAATTCTGAGACAGCTCTCATAATTGACCTTTTGAAACAGCATACACTAAAGATATCTCATGAAAACAGGATTCCATTGTTTGTCACACTCTGAGTGTGAGCAGACATCTCAAAGTCCATTTGTCAGATTATGGTGGAACCCCAGCAACTGACTTTCTTGTTTTTAAGTTGCATGATTAGGAACTGACTCTTCCACTGGTGCGATTAGAAACCAGAATGCAAAAGATGGGACAGGACAGAAGTTGATCTTCAGTCCTATCCTAACAGTTCAGCAATTTTAGCTGGAAAGCAACTCTCCTCCTTGTAATCAAGGAGTTTGAGCTTGCAGTTGTGTAACATAGCCCAAGACAGCAAGATTTTTCACATTAGTGATCAAGACTGAGGAATCAACAGATCCTCTCTTGTTAAGAATGTATTTTAGGGTGCTGTTGGGGAGGAGAGAAAGTGATACTTGACATATGATTTGTCATTATTATTGCCTGGAATGAGAAATCCAGAGCAATATCATTCTTGTCACTTGATGTTTTTAGCCCAGGTATCACTTGTGAATTAAAAACTTATGAACTAAATCATTCATTCCCTTATTCATTTTTTTTTTTACTTATAAAATTGACCTTTTAGCCAGGTATTCTAGTTCCAAGAGATACAGCAGGGAACAGATTTAGTATAACATTTTGTTTTCTGACCCATGTGTTTGTCATTTTTCAAGTTTTATATATTTTCTAATTTGAATTCTGAGTAATTTTCATCTATATATTTTCCATTATATTTCTAAAACAGTTTTTGGAACTCCTAGTCAGGCATTATTCTCATGTAGGTTGAATCTCATTAGGTCCTGTTTTTCTCAATTATTTTGTAATTTTGAATTTTACTCTTATTTACAGTGCCACATGCATAAGAGAAAGCTATTCTCCAACTGTCTTACATGATCTGTTGGACCTGTGAGTCCCAAGTGTGTCAAAGGTTATGTTTTTTGGCAGGGTAGCTATTACGGTGCAAATTTAAAGATTGAATTTCCCTAAAACGCAAAACTGCACTTTCAATTTCTCTGAAAAACTTTTTTTTTTTTTAAATCCACATCTTCAATTGAAATGGAGAAACTCTGGTTATATCCTTATGTGTGGAGCCAATATTTGACTCATTTATTCCTCTTTTTTCCCCCCCTGAGTGTGCTGCATTTTAAGTGCCAAGATATTCACTATGGTCATGAGAAAAAAAACTCTACAGAGTTATTTCAGCAGAGCTTTTCTCTCTGTAACCAACTTCAGCTGTAAGTTAGGTACATAGTAGAGTCTTATCTTTGTGTATTTTCATTGCAATTATTAAATATCTGAGCCACAAATATAGAAAATAAAACAATGATTCACTAAGATAAACATAAAATATTCTCCCACTACTCTCCTTGGAAAACATTGCTTAAAATAGACATTTTATATATTCCATGGAGATTTTTACAGTTTTGCTTTGTGCCTATAGATCTAAAGATAGATATGCATTTATAATAGTTACATACAGAATATGACCTTTTGCAACTTTAAGTTACCAGATTACATATGATGACATCATGTTGATATATGTAGTTTTGCTGACTTCCATATTTACACAACATTGTATAACTATGCCTCAATTTATCAATCCATTTATTTTTTGTTAGTAGATATTTAGAACACTACCACATTTCAATATTAAAGGCTCTGCTCCAAAGAGTATTGTTACTTAAATCCCTCTATATCAAGGCTTTTTTAGTATTGATACCTAGTTATTACTGAATCCCAGAGAACATAAACATTAAACTTTGCTAGCTATTTCTAGGTTGTTTTTAAATTAGCTTAGAACTACAAACCAATGTGGTATAAAGTTTTCAATCATTATGAATGTGAAGCCACTCAAATTTTAGAGTTTTGACAGTGTGATGTATATAAAATTGTAGTTTTATTTTGATTAACTTCTATTTCACAATTACTATGAGGATAAATATTTTGTAATAATATTTATCTTTAATTTCCCTTTCATTGATAATTCATATACTTTATCAACTTTTCCATTAGAATGTTTTATTTAAATTATGTATTCAGACATTGATCTTTTATGCACTGTATTTGTCTCTGGTCCTCTTATTTTTAAAAATATTTTATAATGAAGAAGATCTTAATTTTAAAATAGACTTACTGATTTTTAATAGTTTATACTTTTTAGATAGGATTAGAAGTTTAATTAAATTAATGGTTCAAAATTTATATTTTATTAATTAGATTTTTTATTATTAAAGCACCATTGGTTTATACCCTCATTAGCATCTTGAGAATATAAGATTCACTCCTTCAGGTATAGCACACTACTAATACAAGCATAGTTATCCACCATGTTCATCCTGCTCTCTATCTTGTTTTTCTTACCCCTGTCCCCCACATGGAATTTACTTTTACCTACAGTTTGAAGAAAAACCCCAGATTTCCTCAGTGCACCTGGATAATTGCCTGTTTTTGATCCATACACTATTTCCCAGATCTGTAGCATTTTGTCAAGTTTCAAAATGAATGAAACACAAGTGATCAGTTTATAAAATCAAATTCATACAAATCATAGATTGCACCAAGTATCAAGTTTTAAAAATTATTCTTAAAACAGTAACTGATCAAGTAAAACAAGCTACTGATTTGTGGAAGGTAGACAGATTATGACCATTATAAAAGACCTCTCAGAGGGGTTTGCAGTCACATTACCCACAAAGGTAAAAGCTGTCTTAGTCATAAAATATCTCCATATACACTAATATTTACTCTAACACTCTAACATTCAAACTTTAACTCTTATAGGCACTGATTTCCAAGGAGCCATGTCCCCCAATTCCATGGATTTTAAGTTGTCTAGACAGCCTACACAGATTAGAAAATATCATGTGCTCTTCCTTGAGCTGATATCATTACATGTTTACCAGATCTTTCATTAAAATGTCTATGAGAAAATTTGATCAGGTCACTTTCTTTTCTTAGTGTATTTCCATCACTAATTTGACAATGAATGAAACCTGGTGGTGGATTTTTCTTATCATGCATAGTGAATTCAGTCTGTGCAGCCTATCATCTCCTACCAAATTTTTCTTTTTTATTTTCTATACACAAATTTTATAAGGAGAATAATATAACAGTTAAGAGTGCAAGTTATATTGATTATATTATATATTGATTATATTTATTCCTGTTTCTATTATTAACATATAACCTTGATTCTCAACTTTTGACTCTGATTTTGCATCTTATGGGGTTTCTTTTAATATAAAGAGTTGATGTGCCCACTTTCTTAGCAAAGTACCTTGAATTTATTGGTAATATCCTCTAGCTCTTCTATTCTTTAACAGTGAAACCTTATAAAATCTTGCTATCAGAAAGATTTTCTAAAAACTCCTCCACACATACACACATTTTCAGAGTTCCTTAGTCTTCAGAAATATTTTGACAATTTTTATTAGTTAACTATTTTGTATATATTGTACAGTAATCTTTCCAGAATCTTTAAATTTGATAATTGATAATTTGTCTTCCTACCTTTGATTATGGAATAGGTCTTTCATAACTTTCGACAAAAATATTCTCCTCACACCATGTACAAAAATCAAATCAAAATGGATAAAAGGCTTGGATGTAAGACCTAAAACCATCAAATACATAGAAGAAAGAATGGGCAAAGCAGGCCGGGCACGGTGGCTCGTGCTTGTAAGCTTCAGCCTATGAAGCGGCTGGGGCTAGGGATCGCGGTTCGAGTCCCACTTGGGGCCCGTAACGAGACCTAGTTCCAAAAAAAATAGCTGGGCGTGGTGGCGCATGCCTGTCATCCCAGCTACCTGGGAAGCTGAGGCTGGGGATTGCTTGAGTCTGTGGTACCCTGGGCAACGAGAGCCTGCGGTTCCACAGGCAAAATTAGCAAGACCTAGTCTCAAAAAAAAAGAAAGAAAAAAGAAAAAAAATGGGCAAAGCACACCAAGTCTTACACTTCAGAAACCTCTTTCAAAAACACATCTATAGATGCTTAAAAAAAAAAGGAAAGTGTAAACAGCTGGGACTACATCAAACTAAAATACTTCTGAACAGCAAAATAGACAATAAAACAAACAAACAAAAACAACTGAAAGGGAAAAATGTTTTGCCTTCCATACAAGTGTTAAGGGTCTGATAACAAAGATCCACAAAGAACTCACACAACTTAACAAAACAAAGCAAAAAGCCCTGTCAAAAAAATGGAGCAAATAGATAAAACACTTTTTTTTTTTTGAGACTAGGTCTCACTATGTTGTCTAGGGTAGTCAAGATCCCATGGACTCAAGCAATCCCCAGCCTCAGCATCCCAGATAGCTGGGATTACAAGCACCTGCCAAGAACAGGTCTCACTGTGTTGCCCAGGGTAGTCCAACCCTCGAACTCAAGTGATCCCAGGACTCTTGCCTCCCAGGACTGGGACTAAAAGCGTGCACCACCACATCTGGCTCTAAAAGATACTTTTTGAAAGAAATGACCAATAGGCATATGAAAAAAAAGTTCAACACCACTAATAATCAGGGAAATATAAATCAAAACCACAATGAGATACCATCTTACACCAGTAAGTATGGCCCATATTAAAAAAAAAATGGCAACAACCAATGCTGGTGTGGATGTGGAGAGAAAGGAACTCTTTTCACTGCTGGTAGAAATGCAAACTGGTCCAGCCAGTATGGAAAGCTGCATGGAGGACCTTTAAACTTTAAACTGCTGAAAATGGAACTACTATTCAATCCAGCAATCCCACTTCTGGAATATACCCAAAGGAAATAAAAACACTAATTCAAAAGGATACCTATGCTCGAATATTTATTGCAGCACTATTTTCAGTAGCCAGGATATAGAAATAACCCAAACGCCTCAAAATATATGAAGAAGTCAGAAAATCATGGTATATGTATACAATAGAATATTATTCACCAATCAAAAAAGCCAAACATGTCATTTGCAGCAACATGGTTAGAGCTGGAAGGGATCATAATAGTGAAAATAAGCCTGAAAGAATAAGAGAAATGCTGGATAGTCTCACTTATATAAGGGACATGGGGACAACAAACAAACAAATGGACAAGAAAAATTTAAAACTGTCAGCAGAACTGAAGCATAGAGCAAGGGCAGGGGAGGGTACAAGAGATTAAATAGTTCACACATTATGAGGTGGTGGGAGAACATCAGGTAGATAATGATGTAAAATATATGTGTAATTAATTTTTAAAAATAAAATAAAAAGTGACCTCCCTAAAAAAATAAATAATAAATCTTCTTTTTAAAAGCCTGGCCTATCTTTCTTAAGGTATTATAATCAGTGACATTTATTTTTGTCTGCTATTACTAGTTTTATTTTTAGAATAGTCTATATTTTTAAAATTTATTCTTGGTAAATAGGAATCCAATTTATTTTACATATACTAAATGGATGTTTTCAAATGTTAGTTCCTTAATTTGTCTTGAGTTTTTTTCATGAATACTGATATTAGTTATCAATAATGATAGTTTTCTTCCATTCTTTCCAATGATTTTACATTTCACTTGGTTTCTGTGCTTTATTGAATTATCTAGGATTTAGATTTCTTTGTTGAATAGATGCTTTTTCTTCTTGAACACAAAGACAATTCTTGTATAATTTCATTCTTACTATGTAGTCTACATTTGTTTGTTGGTTCTATTCTCAGACTAAGAAGGTCCTTCTTACTATATTTTGTAATAAGTTATTGATAAAAAATTTACAATTATCTCAAAAATATTTTCTTTTCTTGTGAGGTTATATTTTTCTTACATTTACTAATGTAGTAGATTTTATTAATAGATTTTTAAAAAGAATACTGTCATACATAGTTACATATAAACCAAAAGTGGTCCAGTTGCTTAATGACTGGACACAGTTGTTTTTGACACATAGTGTATTCTGTTTGCTAATATTTACAAAGGAGTTTTATATCTATATTTATGTTTCTAACTTAAAAGTATTATTTACAGAGTCCTCTGATTCTGTATTTAATTTCTGTTGTGCTTATTGTTTCCAACTAGTGTGGATGTGTTAAAATAATCTTTAAGTGCAATCTACAATGTGTTAATTCAACCTTCATTTAGTTAGAACATGTGCAAAAAACTGTGAGGTATTTGTGTTTGAGTTCCTGGAATAGTATATTAGTTTTCTGGTGTTATTATAATTCTGTGTAGCAATACTCAGTGGCTCAAAACAATAAGCATTTATTTGGCTGACAAGATTGCAGTTCAATAATTTAAACTGAACTATGCTGATCTTGGCAGGGGTCATACATGTGACAGGGAACCCATTGACTACTGTTAAGGGGCTCATGCATCTGAGAGCAGCTGATGCATCTGATGTGTAATAGAGTTACTTGGCTGTGCTGTAGTAGTTGTCTCAATTTTCTCATCCTTCCAACAGGCTAGATAGGTATGATCTTAGAAAGGTAGCAGGAGTTTACTATGTTCAAATTTCTTTATTGGTCACTTCTTTGTTGGCCAAAGTTATTCAGATGTCCAAGTCCATAGTCAGTGTAGGAGGGCACTATTGAAAAACTCAGCTGCAAGTCACTGTGAATAACTATAGTCATTAATGCTATTAATGCTATATATGTGCTAAAAATAGGATTCAATATGAGATTTTTAAGAAAGGTGTATTGAGAATTTAGAAACAAAAGAAAAACACAAATAATCAAGAAAAACTTTAACCAAATTTGCATTTTAATACACCTTTTGTGTTTTATTTATATGTGTGAATTATGTGTTAAGTATATATGTCCACTATATTGGATACCTTTAGTATATTTTAATTTTTAAAGTACTACTTAAAACCTCATTTTGACTATGGACTTGGATATCTGACTTACTTTGGCCAATAGACATCCTGATTAAAAATGAGGAGATTATATGATTGAATATTTCTCAAAACAAGATGCTTACATTCTTATTAGGGCAGTTCTTTAGGGTACCAGGGAACAATTTGAAATTTTGAGAATTTTGAGAACTCAAGATCAATTGCACAATTGATCATTGTGCAATAATAAAATGATTCCCAGCCATGCCCTTGAAGAATTTTAGTTCTAGTCAAATTATACTTATTTTAAAGCTTGGATTAAAATTCATTTAAAAATAAATGTGTTCAAATGATTTCTCCCTTTTAACTTATTTATTTTAAATGAAAGTTACCCAAATAGGTGGATCTAATGTCTTGTTTTGAGAAATGTCTATTTAGATCATCTGCCTATTTTTAATCAAGATGTTTGTTGTTTTATTGTTGTCCATGAGTTGTTATGTGTTTTGGGGTTTACTCTTAATCAAATGTGAGAACTGACATCATCTCTCAGTTGGTAGGACTTCAATGGCATGGTATCTTTTCATGTTACACAAATTCACTTCATGCAGAAGTTTTTTAGTTTGATGTAATTCCTTTTGTTTAGTTTTTCTTTTGCCCTTGAAATCACACACAAACAAATTTCTAAGACTGATGTCAAGGAGGGTATCACATGTGTTTTAGTTTATGGTTACATGTTTTATATTCAAGTCTTTAACCCATTTTGAATTAATTTTTTTGTGTGTATGGTCTTAGTGGTCTAGTTTCTTTTTTTGTACATGGAGGTATAATTGTCTTGTTTTATAAAGTGTTAGCAACACATACTGAAAGGATTCTTTAGGTATTGGCCAATTATGTTACCCTGTGATTTGCAGAAATTATTGTGCTATAGATGCAAGTAGATATATATAAATTCAATATTTGATACTTCTAAGTTTATGATCTTTATGCTTGAGTCTATTTTCTGCAAGGAGATAACAGTGATGTCTATGTTGTATGTTGTCTAAAAGTTTAAGTAGGATGATGAGCATACTACCGTGTATTAGAGATGGGTCAGCATTCAATGAATACTAACAATATAACTTGGCTTGACTTTTTTGACTATTATAATTGAGAGCAGAATAAAAATTGCTGTGTTAAATAACATTGTGATTTTCTGTTCTAAATGAATTTCCTAGTGACCTATATATTTTTGCCTGCATAGAAAATGTTACAAATTTATCCTGCACCTTATTTATATTCTAATATGGCATATGATATTCTTCAAGTTGAATAATGTTAATATGAAAAGTAACACATTAACATTGACTTGTGTTATACCATTCCAAGCACAAAATTTAGCACTTTAAAGATATTTACACAAAAGATATACTATTATTATGTGCATTATACAGCTATAAAAATTGTGGAACTGAGAGTCTTGTAAACTACTTGAGATGATACAGCAAGTACACACAGAGAGTGGCTATCTGAAGATTTTCTGAGTGGAGAGGCTTTTCTAACACTGACTGTTTCAAAGTTTTCTATATCCTAATAAAAATTTAACTTTGTTTTGTCTGTAAGTAACTTACTTAACAGACCCTATCAATTTTTGTTGTAATACATTGCATTTTCCCTTGAGCAGTAATGACCTTTTGTGAAGTGGTAGCTACTACTGTACTATGCAGAATGAGGAAAACTGATTAATTGCTTTTAGAATAGTAAATGAAGTCTTTTAATTTAATGAATATTTCAACAGAATCAATTCACTTTGTCTCTCCAAAGGCAAAATCCCTTAGGGAGAATTTCTTTGGGGTGACCTAGAGAGCAAATTGGAACCTCAGTGAAGTTGGCATACTACCATATGTTTTCACAAGCACTTAGATAATCTGTATACCTCTAATATATTGCCCCTAACCTAAAATGCATTCAGTTTCAAGAGTTTAGCTTTACAAATTATTCTTGGGTATTCTAATATGTGAGGTCAGGGCATGGGTGTGCACTGATGTCTGTTTATTATAACTGTAGTGCTAAAGTTAGATTGCTGGAAAGGAAGGAGAGTGTAATGGATAGATTGGTAGACCAAGAGCATGTCTATGTGTGGTAAAGGGATTGAACTGCATTTTAAATCTTGTGAACTTGACACAGTACAACTCATTAATATGGCAAAGTCATTTAGCTCTTTTAACGGACTTTGCTCTTATAAGCTTAGTCTTAGATTATAAGCCAAGTTTCATGGCACGTTTTTATCTATTTAGTTATATTTAATTCATTTCTTTTATTATGAACTACGTTTTCCTTCATTTGAAATTTTGACAATCACACTAATTATTAAATAGCTTCCATAAACATCCTTTATCTCTGATCAAAATAGCATATTGCAATAACTGTTGATAAGTATATGTCAATGAAATATTATCATTTTTAATAAATATATGAATCTGTATATTTTTAGGAACATCATATGCCATGAAATTTTACCCTCAGAGAAATGATCAGTTTTCACTGATAGCAGATACATAGTTTTTTCTTCCTAATACTGTGGGTAATTTAATTTGACTGGTTTAGTGAAATCTCATACAAGCCTTCTGATTGCGTAATACAAATCAATATAGTGAGAATAAATTGAAAATTAATAAAATAAAATAATGATTAGTTTAACACTCTACCATTCAAATATAAGTATTGTTATTTGCAGTACAGTCTATACTAGAGGCAACTTTAAACTGCTCTATTTATTTCAATATTTGTTCTGTTTATATCTCCTATAGATTTCTGATATGAAATAGATGGGCACTTTTTATTCTTCAGCAAAGTATCATAAGTATATTCATTAAAATCAAATCAATAGATAGATTTGATTTTATATCTATAATACTTAAATTAAGAGGACTAGTCTACAGGACAAAAAGTTGAATGAAAAGACATAAAAGCAAAAAAGAGATTATAATTGCCAATTCTAAGGTTCATTTTTACAAGTCATAAAGATGTAACAAATAAGAAAAAATATATACCAGAACCATCTAGTATATTATTTGATTCTTTTTGCACTAGCATTAGATAAGTTGGCTAATAGTAAAAAATTATCCCTAATAATTTTGTATTCAAAAAAGTAGAAAATTGGACAAATATTTGAGTATAAATGTAGGACAACATATTTTGAAATTTTCTTTGAATCAGAACTAATATCGAGAAATAAATTTATAATGATTCTAAATGTAGTACCTAAATGGATAATACCAGATTTCCTGTGATTAAAACTTTAATGGGGTATTAGAGCCATCTTCTGGGTTACTTTTTTTTCCCTTCTGCCCTCTCAGCAACCATTAAGAAAGTTTCTCAGACTGTCAGTTTAGAAAATCTGCAAAATAGAAAAGAGAAGATGTAAATATTCATTTAACATTGTTTTCAAACTCGTTTATTTTTCGTGTAACAACATAATGACTCTAAACACATTTTATTCTTCATTGAGTTATTTTACATTTTATTTCATTTTGACATCTCTATTCTTTCAAGACACTGTCAAATACTAATTTTACAAGAGACACCATTATCCATGAGCTGTTTTAAGTTGGACAACACATATTTTCACTTTGGAAGATAATTTGGACAGCTTGGAATAGAAGATTTATGAAAGACATGAATATACGAAGATGCTGAAGAAGACTAATGCACCACACTTAAGTAGTCTCAGGTTTATAGCTGCCCTCATTAAATAGGGCCAGAACTAAGCTGAAAGACTTTTCCTGACTGCTTTGAAAATGTGTTGACTCTTTAGGATCAATCTCAAAACTAGCAGGAAGCATCATTATATATTACTGTTTCTCATATTTAGTAATGCACAGAACCCATTGGTAAAGTGCCAAACACTGAATCTGCTGGCATCTTGATCTTGGATTTCCAGACTCCAGAATGATGAGAAATAAATATTTGTAGTTCATTGCACATAGTGGCATGGAATTTTGTTAGAACAGTCTAAAATATGACCGTTCCTCATCCAAATGTGAATATCAGTACACAGAGATTAAGATTTTTTGAAGTCAGAAATTAAGTTTATGAATTCAAATTGGAAGAAAATATTAATATTTATAATTATACTTACAATAAATTTGGGTAAAACTCCAGTAGTTGATACTCATTAGACTTTGGCTAGATGATAATCCTATGTTCCCTATGTTTCCTTTAAATGAATTATTTTACCACTATTATTTTAACAATAAAAGAACTATTTTATGAGTCAAGAAATCACTTGACTTTCATTTAATGACTATATTCTATCTATTAGATATTAATGTCAATTTTTTCATTAACAAACAGGCTAAAGAATATTATAATGCACTGCTAATGATATTCTGAACACAAAGAATTGAGCACTAACATTATTTAATAGCACTTTCATTTAATTGTTACCCCTCTATACAATATTTTGTGCTAATGTCAATCTTTGGTTTAATATTAAAATTGACCATACTCATCATATTTTCATATGGCAATCACAAATATCTCTGGCATAGATGTCTATGTATATTTAAAATTCATATATGCCAATCTGGAAATTTTTAGGCAGTTTGCTTCCTTCCTTTTCTTTCTTCTTTCCTTCCCATTCTTTCCTATATGAGAAAAATGAGAAGCTAAGATATTCAACTTTTATCCCTAAAGTCGCATTATAATGTCAACCAAAATAAAAATTTAAGTGAAAATTTTTGTAATATCAGTAGTGTTCTTATATATTTAAATACCAAATATATTTTTAGATTCATAGCATTCCCACATAAATTCTATTAAGTATGTCTTATTTTGCTTCTTTAACAGATGGGAAAAGAGTCAAAAAATCTAAGCTATCTTGCAATTAATTAATCTACAGAACTCAAATATTTAATCATAAGGAGCTGTATCCAAAAGTGACTACTAAGTTTTCTTTTTGACGCTGTCATTCCTGCTAATCTATTAAAGGTCAGTTGCTTTTAATTAATGCTTCTGGTGACTTTTGAACAAAAATCTTTCATCAGTGCATATCATCTTTTGTTCAGTATCAATATTGTTTAGTTTCATAAATTCATGTTTTTTGATAAAATAGTTGATTAAATTTTTAAACAAAAGTAAGACTTAATACTTAGCAATATATATTGAAAAATTTTAATATGTCCACTATCACTGAAATCATTGCTATCACTTCAAGTACTCTCATAAAGAATAAAGTTTTTTACTAACCTCTACCAATTATGATTATTTTGAATCTAACATCATTCCAAAAACTATTTCTTAAAGATGATTTTTCTTAACTCTGTTTAGGTATTTTTGATGTTTTTTAGACTGTATAAGGGAGAATGGGAAGGTTAACTACATAGAACATTTATCATTTTTAAAAACAAAATCATGTACAAAAAATGACATATAGTAAAGTAGCAACTTCTACATACTATGAGATTATCCACTCTCTGGATGATAACCAAAAATGAATAAGCATTGTATGTTTGGTTTACATCTGCCTTTTAAGTAATAGGAAATACTTACTTCTCTTAACCACTCCTATTTACTTCATCTTTTCAGATGGGAAAACACTTTTCTCTGAATTGATGACTACTTATTTTTCAGCTAAAGTAAATACAGGTCTATATCTCTTTTCATTTGTGTGAGAAGCTGACACATTCTGTCACAACATTGCTTGAGTAAATGGGAAAGTGACAGCTTCCTGGCAAAATTTTAAAGAGATAAACATCTATTTTTGTTTAAACAGCCACTAAAAAATCAGATAGAAGCTTTCCAGGTTGAAAGGATAAAGAATGCATGAGTGGTGCAAATTGGTAAATGAATTCACGCTAGAAAACTTCTGATGTTTTCCTTTAAGATTTTAACCACAACTCAGTATTTTCTGTGATTTAGTAATAAGTCTTAAGAGAATACATTCTACCAAGATGATAGAATTATCAACAAAATAGAGAAATAGGATTTTCAAAAATCAAGCCTTATTTTTAGGGAAAAATTGTCAAAATTATAATATCAAATAGTTGCTTTTTCCTTCATTTGGAGTTTGTTCAGTTTTAGTCAATAATATATGTCTAAGAATTATATTATTGGATTTGAAAATGACTAAAACAATTGTTTAATTAGTTATTACATAACACTGAAAGAACATATTTTAGAATTTTTTTAATATCTATTTTACATAATCATAGAATAGTATATAGTACCAATGATACATTGTCAAATGTCATTACTTCATTCTGTCTTCTTTTTGGAATCTAAACAGAGAATATGTCAAACTATTAAATAACAATATTACTTACAAAACTTGTATCTGTTTCTCATTTTTGCAAGTATGACTTTAAAACAGGATTTTATTTGTTGTTAACTTGTGTAAAATAGCATTGTCAAGTAACTTAAGTTTACTCTAAAGGAGACATAAGGAGTTCAGTAAGAAAGTGTGTGTTAATTATGGAGACATAAGAGCTCAAGAATGTCAAAGGTAGGTATTAAGTATATCATTATCAGATTTTCTAGCTTTCACATTTAGAATTTCTTTTTTTTTTTTTTTTTTTTGAGACTAGGTCTCGCTGTTTTTGCCCGTGGAACCGCAGACTCTCATTGCCCAGGGTACCACAGACTCAAGCAATCCCCAGCCTCAGCTTCCCAGGTAGCTGGGATTACAGGGGCACGCCACCACACCCAGCTATTTTTTTGGAACTAGGTCTCGCTGCGGGCCCCAGGCGGGACTCAAACCGCGATCCCTAGCCCTGGCCGCTTCATAAGCTGAAGCTTACAGGCACGAGCCACTGTGCCTGGCCCACATTTAGAATTTCTATTGATATTAATTCCTTTTGAATCATTAAATGTGTCTTCTTTATAATTTCCTAGAGCAAATAAATAGATCGTGTACATTTGACATTGTTCCTTCCAATAACACTAAATAGGCCTAGCATAGAAACAATCATAATGGAGTTCTATGTCTCTTTTCTCATTCCATATATCTCCAGTCAAATACTCCATTATTCTTGAAATATGAGAATGACAGGGGATTTTAATTTACTGTTCAGTTACAAAATAAAGATTGAGTGAACTAAACATTACTGTGTATATTGGTACTTATTAAGTAGAAGAATCATAATCTGATAATTGAGGTTATATAATTAATACAATGATTGACAAACCAAACAATAGTACTGTTCAGTCTCTTCTTCAGCTAAGATGGATTTTTTTTTTCAAAGAAGGTAACTGAGTAAAAGTCACATATTATGAGCTATAGCTACCTTTAGCCAGAATTACTTTTTATCTTTTATGTAAATTTGAATACTTTATTTCTATTTTTTGAAATGCTTACTTATTCAGTAATTTCTTTTGTACCACACTTCAGAAATGTTTTGAATGTGTATTAATGTTTATATATGACAACAAATTTTACTAATCTACATGTACAGAAGCATCTAAATTTGTACTTCATCATGAACTTTGTCACTTGAGTCTGCTCTTGTACAATCTTTCCCACTTAAACACCATTAGAATTTGGGGGTAAAGTTCAAGTATTCAGGAAAAAAGGAGTGGAAACAGTTAAAACAGTATTGATTTTCAACAACGGTCAGAATCTCCAATTTTCAAACCTTAATATACTACTTAGAAGCAAGAAGTGAGAAAGGTAGATTGATATTTAAATAAACAACATATTCTTTTTATATTGATGTCTCTTGATTAACAGTAGAAGACATTGCTCCTGAAAGCATCTGCAGTGTCAGTAATTCCATTAACAAAGAAGCCACTTTATTATCAACATACTGTAGATTCATTTTAATGTGTCATTTGCACTTCAAAGTCACATAACTTTTATTATGGTAAATCAATTAAAACTATTTCTCATGATAATTTATCTTCTGCAGAGTTTATCATCTCGGAGAATGCAATATTTCCCAATTTAACTTCCAAGACAAAAGTGATGTAATTTGAATGGCTTTTACTGAGCTTATTAAGCATAAAGATCACAGAAATTTCAAACCCTGAAAGATAACTGTTTCATCTATGTGATAAAATGGAAGCCACATTTTTTTGCAGTGTACTATAGGTAGTGGAGACAGTATGCTAATTAGTAATATAACCTCATTTACTGATTTTCTATGTCTCCCACTTTAAAAGATAGCTTAGTAAAAGCAGATAGTTTCTCTGATATTAATTTTAAAGAGAACGTAAGGATTTACACACAACACAATTTATTGAAGGTTTGCAAATGAACTGAATTTCAAGAAGATGCAGTCACCTGTTCTGTGAGTTTTAATGTCTTTGTATGAACATGCTTCAAGGATTTATATTCATTTCTTATCTTTGAAAGCTGCCAGTATTTTCCAACCTTTGTTGAATATTTTTAAAATAAGCAGTTTTAATATCCATTTGCAGCCTGAATGTGTTTGCGTGGAAATGAGAAATTTTATGTCTTTCTAAATTGAGTATTTAAACTTGGAGGATATTTTCAAACATTTCTTCCTTTTTAGCTTTATTTTCTAATTGAATTTAACCTAAAACTTCTGTCACTAGAGATAGAAGAGGAAATATTTACAATATCTTTATGAGTGGTAATCAGAATATCATGTAAAGACTAGTATAAAGATATAGAGGGTATGTTTGCTTACTAATGCTAGTTTAGTAAAATCTGGTTAATTTTATATTAAAAATAGCAACTCAATGACTTTTATTTCTTCTAAGACACCCATATTTTCATTAAAAAATCATTAGAAATGGATGCAGTGTTTATTCCTGATCAGCATTTCTAGGTTCTCAGGTTGTTTCTAAATATTATGAAATTTATTCATAGCAAATATGTTTTAATACAATTGAATTTTGCAAGGAGAATGTTTCTAGCATCTGAAAGAGGAGTATCACAACAAATTAAATTACTATAGACTATCACAAACAGATAATACCTTGATTTCAGCACCTGTCAAGGAGAAATTGCAAATGTAACATTAAAAAGAATTATGCTTGTAAAAATGGTCATTATAACAAATGTACTACATGGCACCACCATAGAAGTGATTGGAGGGTCTATTGTGGAGCTTTGTGTCTTGGCAAAACAGTTTGAACACCGCTGGTGTTACTTAAATTCATGAAGATTGATGCTGGAGAGACGAGTCAAAAAAACCTATAAAATACAACACAAATTTGTGTTACTTTAGAATTTTTACAATTATTGACTTCTGTAATTGTTGTCTTTTTCTAATCATTGTTGGAATGATGCTGGGAATAGATAAAAATATTAATAACTGTAGAAATACTATCAGTAAAGCATTTGGAATCCAGTGGAATACAGATGAAATAAAGCTCAAGTTATAACTCAGATCTCCTTCATCCAGTCTACACTACTAACCTCTACGCTTCTTGCATCTCTTTGCTTTATGTTCCAAATGGTAATTATGTTTCCACACCAAAGTGGTCTTGAATTTGATTAGTCTAGACTTTGTTTCCATTTGCTCCATATAATGTGACTATAAAGATGGACATAGAGAGTCCAGAAAAAAATTTGCAAATTACCTTGATTTCAAAATTACACAGCCACCTGTTTTGATAGTCTTAAAAACTTCCTTAGAAATTACTTAGAGTACTTACAAGCATTTCTTATCTTTGGAAACTGCCAGTGCTTTCTTCCATTCTTTCTGAAATAAGGAGTTTTAATATCCATTAGCAGCCTGAAAATGTTTGTGTTGGAGATGTGAACTTTAATGTATTTCTAAATTGAGTCTCAATATTATAAGTTGGCACCTGCATTTCTATACTACACATCTCTGATATAAGTATATTATCGATATATAAAGCACATATCTACTCTTTTATATCAGTACAGTATAGATAGGATGTCTTCCTAGTAATACTATTGTGGCTTAATATTATCAATGGCTAATATCTCAAGGGAAACACTTGGCCTACTATGCTTAAATATGATGAATATCATCACTTATTTTCTAATAAATTTTGTTTAATTCAACTGTCCATTTTAATAGGTTTGCATAGTAAAAAATGGATAATCAAGTATTAAAGCTATTTAATTCTTGGGATGTATGTTAACTATTTCACAGTAGACTTAATCTATGAGGAGCGTTCTTAAACTTTTCTGAATTATGTAAATGTTCCTCTTCTCTCAATCCTCTCATTATAAATTCAACAATGGACATAAAATAAGCTCTGAGAAAGGTTTCTTCAATTAGGTTATGAAAATCATATACATTTTTAAGTTAACGGTGAAAATTAGCATGTTCTTTATGTGCCATGTAGTTTGCCACAGACTTCCTACATTATTTAAACACCAGGTGCTGTTATTCCAATACTGTAACTCAGTTTTCTTTCTCCAGACACCCACAAACAGAAATTCTTACCTTATAAGAGAATGATCTTGCTCAACCATTGTTAAAAGTGTGCAAGAGTCTTAGGAATGTAGTTCTTTGTTTTTATCACTGTTTAATTCTTACTTCTAACATATCCCAGGGAGGCTACTAACAAGAAACATGCCAAGTATGAAGAGTTCTAAAAATTTACCATCTTTTGAAACCTTAATACCTCATTTTATTTTTTGAAGAACAAGACCAAACTATTTGATAAATTTTACTCAAAACCAGTGGAACACAAAGAGCTTACTAACTTAAGTTCCAAACCCATGTAGAACCAAGGGAAAATCCCAAATCACAAAACTCATGCTTCCAATGTGTTCTCCACATCTCTTCCATTCTATAAACTCAATGATTACTTGATCTCATTTGAAAAATCTTATAAATGAATCAGAGATGCCAAATCTACTCTATGTGATGTGGCATAAGGGCTTCCCTGAGGAAAAATGCTCTCAGTGAGTACAAAATTATATTTAGTATATCCTTAACGAACAAGTAGAATGCAATTTCTACAGGGAATAGTGTGCTAAACCAAAACAAACAAAAACATCTTTCAACATTTCCAATCAGTGTGTTATTAACTGCTTTTCCCCATCTGTTGTAAAAATTTCAGAAAATAAAATGCTCTCTTCTTTATTGACATAACCCTAAATTCTAAACAACATTGTAGGAAAAATGTTTCTTTGGAACGTCACCATTGACTTTTTTCCTTGGGACATGCGCCCCGTTACACTTCTGATTAAGATTTAGAACTACCAGTGTCTACACAATATCTTTACTAGTGTAGCCACTGGGTCATTGATATATAAAATTAGTGTAACTATTACAGGAAACATTATTTAGGAACTTAATGAAAATTCAGTTATCTGACAATCAAACTTGTTTTCATCAAGATGCCTTACAAAATTGAAATTGCTCAAAAGGGTACAAAAATAAAATCTATGCTCTTTTGGAGTTCTTTAGAACTTTATTAAAACTCCCTTCCTTTTAACTGTGCATCTGTTACCAAACTCTAGGTGTTTGTTGTTTGTCATGAGTCTGCCAAGTTATCAGAACAAGTTAGAAATGTACAGCAAAGAGATTTACTTAGATTGAGCAAGGAGACTGAGCACGTACAAAGAACCACCTCACCTTTCTACAGATTTTTATAAGACTACTTACTGATATTGGGACAGTGCAGGCATAGGGTGAACTGTCTGGAATCTTGTTCACACAAGTGCTGTGTAGCTCTATAACCAACTCACTCCTCTGCATGGATCACACATTTAGAAAATTGTGGCCAAGTGGAACTTTATGGTATTTTATTATGCAAATGGAGGTTAATTAACCTAAACTGATGTTAGATCACCTAGGGTCCACATTGCACATGTTGCTTTAGGGTTTAACCAGTTTAGTCCAGAATGAAAGCCTGGCCTTTAATTACAGAGCTGTAAATGATTGTAATGTTTTTTTCCCCCTGATAATGCAAATATGCTTCCTAAACCATCTGCCTTCTGAGTAATGTATCAGTTACACCATTATATAACATCTCCTAGTCTTACTCTTATCCCTGTACTTAAAGATTCACCTTATACTGGACTTGCAAACCAGCCTTCCTCTGTTCTTCTACTTTGAAAAAGCTCTTACATTTGCACTTTTTCCTCTAGCGGCAGAAATGTCATTAACATTGCTTTATGGACAAGTTATTTAGTGTTTTGTATGTATGTGTTTTTTGTTTGTTTGTTTTTTGGTTGGGGGCTCAGGGAATTAGTATATTTGAGCTCACATCACAATTTGTTGTAATATTTCAAAGACAAGAGTAACATAATATGAATGTATATATATGTATATGTATATATAAAAGGATAGTATTAATAAGTATGTTTCTGCTATTTTGATTATGGTAGGATATGACAGCATAATCTTTCGAATGAACAGAAAACTGTTATTATTTACAAAACTATTTCAAAATATCAGAGTTGAGGCTGAGGCAAGGAAAACACAATGGAGTCACTATTCAGAAACAGATTTTTTTTTCAAAGTAACTCATCATTCCTTGTTACCCAGGATTAAAAAAAAAAAAAAAAAAAAAAGAATTAGTTGCCCTGGCCCAGGCTAAAACTATATAGGGAAAGAGAAACAAGAAAGAGTTTTCAGTCATGTCATCCTAGACTAAAAGAGACCTGGTTGAAACAAAATACAATCATTTATTTGGGAGACTTATTAGGACCAAAGTCCAGGGAACACTGACCCAAAATTACTTTTTTTTTCTTTTTAGTTTTCCCATGAGGAGTAGTGCTTCTATGCACAAAAGAGGCAAGTTAGTTCACATTCACTTCTGTTTTATGCAAGTCCCATTTTACTAAGTGTAGTTTTGACTGATGGAAAATTCCTGCAGCTTCCATCCTGTGTGTTCTGTTCTGTGATGACTTGTGTTTTTTGTTGTTGTTGTTTGTTTATTTGTTTGTTTGTTTTCAGCTCTTTCCTGGAGGTGTGTGTGTATGTGTGTGTGTGAGAGCATGTGTGAACATGCGCTTATGGCTTGGGCTCAAGTATCAAGAACTTCCCAGTTTTGTTTTAGTTAATAGACTCAAATGAGTCCAAAATGTTTCATTTCCTTTTGTCAGTTACATGGAGTTAGAATAAGAAAATAAAGAACCGAATATTCTTAAATGTATGCTTCATTACTCCATGAGATTTTTCCTATATTCTAAAGAAATTTATCATGATGTGCAAGTTAAAACACTGGCTATGAATCTTCTGAAAAACAGCTTAAAATCATATAAAGTGACTTATTTCATAAGCAGATGCTTAGAGGAGTAGGGTTGTAGAATAGATACTTTAAACTTTAAAAAACATATTAAACTTCTAGAAGTAAATTACTCTGAGAATCTGTAGTCTACATTTCTGCTTCTGAAACTGCCCTAATTCTATAAATAGAAATGACAAATCTAGACTTGATCTCTAATAGAAGGCTACTATTGAGGAACAATGGGCTCAGCATAGATTTTGCTTTCTGGGTGGGCCTGAAATATGTAGTATATCTGTGTATCAAAATATTTGCTGAATTTTGAAGCTATACTGAATGATAAAAACTAAACAAAAAATTTCTGAAGAATAGAAAGTACTGAGTCTTTTTGTTCCATATTCAGACTAAGGAAATCAAGAATAGAAACAAGGATAAACTAATGATTGACTGCCGCACTATAATCCAGTCCCACACCAATAAAATCTGATTGGATTGAAGATATGAATTTAATTTCTAAAAAATGTCTTGACCAAAAGAGAATGACGACTCCATACACCTTCACTGGTGTTATCCTACGGTGTGAGCATAGGGGGAGACTGAGTTAGAGATCCATTTCAAAATAGCTGAATAGTTGAAATAGAGAAAAGATGTAGTCTACACAGATAGACTCATTGAAGAAGTTTACCAGTTTCACCCTTGTAGATTGGTGGATATTTTTAAGAAAAATCCAGTAATCATTAAATAAGTAAAATAGTTAAATAACTTTACACAAAGAAAATACTAGCCAGAGAAGAATTTACAGGTATACTTTAGCAAATATTCAGGGATATATTATTTTACCCTTATACAAAATTATAAATTAAACAGACACTATCAAAAAAAAAAAAAAAAAAAAAGAAAGAAAAAGGGAAGGAATTACTTCTAATACTTTTCATGGAATCCATTATGGTCTTCTGACCTCCAGAACTTAAGATAATGTTTGTATTAGTTCAAGTCAAAAGTTTTGTAATTTCCTAAGTGGCAATAGGAACTAATACAGCTTTTTTTTTTAACCCTGACAATATTGTTCATTAGAAGAAAATTCAAATTCATTTATATTTATCATAAATACTAATATATCTGGCCTGTATTCTCTTATTTAAAGAGTTATTTTACAACTAATTTGTTTTTCCTCATTCATTCATTCATTTATTTTTTGCTTCCCTTTTGCTAATTTGATTGACTTTAGTTTTTTGTTTTCCCACTTTATCCCCAGCCCTATTTTGGCAGTTTAATATTTATTTCTATTCATTTAGTAGATTCTCTTTTTTTGATAATTTTAATATCACTATTTAAGTCAACTAAGGCTAAATGTAATTAAAATTTTATCTTCTGAAATAAATGATCTTAGAGTCATAGAGTGATATAATTTAATATTCTTTGAGTTCACATGATTGCTTTATATTTTATGTCTCATATTTTCATCACACAATAGCTATTATTACTATTATTACATGCAGTCATTGTACAATGAGATTTAGTTAGCCTATTGTTCTATGCAGTCAAAGTACACTGATTTAGTTAGCCAATTATAATCTTTAAAAAGACATTTCTTGATTACCTATGTGAAATTTCAAGACAGGCTTGCTTATTTTTTGATAAAAAATCTCTTTAGATTTATTTTATAACTTTAATTCCCCCCAGTCCCTATATGATTATATCTTTATTTAATATTCTTCCTTGAGCAATGTTTAAACATTCCATGTGGAACAATGATTTGTTCATTTACTTCTTTCTTTTCTTGCTATGATAATAGCATTATCATTTAATATAATTTTAATTCTTAGGAGATGATTTGCTTTTTATCCTTCTACAATTACTTTTTTTTTTTTTTAACATAGCATTTTCACTATGCTTTTTTCAGGCCTGGCTTTGTATTTCTATTTCATCTTTAGACTAGACCATTTGGATTCACTTAGTCTAAGAGCTGACCCCTTTTAATAACTCTGAGAAGTTATTACCCATTATCTCTAGGTACCGTTATTTTCCCAATTCTACATATTTTGAAATTTCACTGGGAACTGATGATGTGCCTGAAAATGTTTAACAAACTGCCTTGTCAAAGTAAAAGGCATAATTGTAGCATTTTCAAGTTTCCATGTTTAGTTTCAAGTTACCAACATGATGTCCCTGAACACAAAATTTGTGCCACTTGTTCTTGTGAAAGATGAAGCAGCTTACAGCACACCACTGTGAGCTCTTTTACCCTCTCCCCCTGCAGTGTAGTTTGTATTATGCCTCCAGGCTTCTGATATTGCATTTAGAAATATGATTAATCTACTTTTAATTAATCTATTGTCAACTTCAAGTGTCAAATATCAATCTTTAAATTCATTTTTTAAGTATGCTGAACACTTAGATATGATTGTTTTATGCTCTTTTTTTTTTTTTTTTTTTTTTTTTTTTTTTTTTTTTTTTTTTTTTTTTTTTTTTTTTTT
>PVHY01004021.1:66174-99599 GCA_004024945.1 Uropsilus gracilis | reverse complement strand
ATAGACAGATAGACAGATAGACAGATAGACAGATAGACAGATAGACAGATAGACAGATAGACAGATAGACAGATAGATAGATAGATAGATAGATAGATAGATAGATAGATAGATAGATAGATAGATAGATAGATAGATAGATAGATAGATAGATAGATAGATAGATAGATAGATAGATAGATAGATAGATAGATAGATGCAACAAGGGGGAAAAGTAACATCAAAAAAAAAGACACCTTCATTTAATCAGCAGTGCACTGAGCACTGACACTGTATCACTGGAAGCTGCAAATTTGAACAAGATACACTCCCTGCCTGCAGTTCTTCATAATCTAGTGCAGTGATACCTTGGGTTTATCTGGTCTGCAGACCTACACTGACTTATCTGAAACCAATTTACTGATTCGTCATGATGGAATCCATCTGGAAAAGGTTTAGACTGAGGAAAATCACAGATTTGGGGGTAGTCTCTTGCCCAGAATGAGCCACTAGCTCATCTCTAACTCTCTGATCTGTGAAAGCAGCACCTGCACTGAACATCACTTCCTCGCACACCAGACAGGCATCTGTGTGGAGGGACTGAAGTGGATGGTGGCTGGAGAGCTTGAGCCGCCTGCGACCCCCAAACTGACAGCTCTGCTAGTTCCCATGGACACAGCAGATCTACTAGATGCCCTTGTGTACAATACCAGTTGTATTGTACATAAGTCTCCTGGCTTATTTGTCTCATTAATTCAGTCTACATCTGTACAGAAGGAAAACGAAGTAATCACCCAAATAATGAACATCTGAAATTTTGCTATTACGGGACTTAGAATTAGTCAAATAAGCTGGTGACATTAGGTAAAGTGGTTGGAAAATCACTCATCTCTCTGCTTCATCTTGCTAGAACTAAGCACACACACACACATATGCATACACACATCTATGTGTATGTAATGTTAGATTATCAAAATAAAACATACATTTCAAATTAAATATGAACTTCCCTCCTCTAAGTGCCACCTTCCTGGGACATGAACACCAAGGGAATCCAAAGGAGGAAAATGTCAATTAGAGAGAGTTTAACTCACCACTGCACACATACTTTGTTTAAAAGTCTAACTCACTTCATGTGACTCCAAGTATTTCTCTGTAAAATCATAACGCCAAGATCTAAATAATTCTCTATGAAATCAGAGGGCCAGCATTTAAAAAAGAAAAACTATTTGCTTTGTCTCATCTGTTCCTTCTTCAAGGTGAAATCAAGTTCAAAGATATTTCTTCTCTGAAGAAGGGGAAAGAGATGAAAACAGGCACTGAGCTTTCTCTCCTGAGACTTTTCCGAGGGAGGAGATAATTGGGCTCCCTTTCCTGATAAGATATGCAGACTAATTATGAGTGATTATCTGGCACCCAGGTACAAGCTGCTGCAGGATGCTTTGACACTGAGCCTGCATCTTAGAGAGGGCACTGTCCTTTGGTTTCAGTCTCTTATGGCGCAAAATCAGGATGAGATTGTGATGAGATGGAAGAACACCAGGAGTGTAATTAAAAGGAAAGGTCAGTTCAGGGAACCGTAATTTTGTTTTTCTTCTAGGAAGTTTTGAAATTTTATTTAATTCTTACTCCAAATATAATCAACGTAAGCTAAGTCTTGCTGTTAAGCTCAAACAGAGGAATACATCCTTGGTGGGGAGATGGCTCCCAACACTGGATGCCAGAACTATAAGGCTAAGAAGCAGCACCATGGGACAAACATTGGGATGGATTGTAAAGCTAACCAGTAAGAATAAAGAGGCTCTGATATCAGAGAGCTTAAGGGTCCAGAGAAAAAGAGACAGTCTTCTCCACCACAGGAAATGCCACAATGAAGAAGCCTAGAGAGTCACTCCACACACCTTCCAGACATGTGCAGATGGACCACCAGCCCCAAGGTTATTCCAAACGATGTGAGTACCTTGGTCTGTGGTGTCCCAGGAACTGGGGCTTCACCCAGTAGAAGGACACTGGCCCAGAAAAGAAAATGAAGTGACCAGCGTGTTAAGTATCGACCAACAATTGGCAGTGAGAAAAAAGCCGGATTGGCCACAACAGGGGACTAGAGGATGGGGGGGGGGGGACCATGCCCAAGGGAGCAATAACTTTCCAAACGTGACAGATGTACCCAGACAGTAAAATAAAATAAGAAATACACTCTTACAAGCTAGTACTTGGACATCTGAAATGGAGGAATATGACCCACTATTCTAGACGTGCAACCCATGAGAATGTTAAAAAAAAATCTATGGGGTCCCTCATCCTGAACTCCACCAAGACTTAATACTTGAACCCATTTACAGTTTCAACCTCTCCCAAAAGTGGAATTTTGAAGCAATCAGTCTGGAATTCCCAGTCAGCATTAAGGAGATCTTCTGCATGATAAGACACCCCCAGTCCCCAAAGGAAAGGGACTCTACCCAAGAATAAGCTTTATTCTGCTAACATTCCCCCTCTTTCTGACTATAAAGACCTTCCAGAGATGAGAAGAGATGGGAAGTTGCTTGAGCCATAAGTTGTTGAGGAAAACTCAGCAAGTCTCTAAATATATTTGGACAAGTTTTATTTCTTAACAATATAAATCACAAAAATCAACTGAGCTTTTTCTATGCATTTTGAAGGAGGAACAAACACACACTAGAAAACAAGTCTTAGGCATGAGTAGTTCTGACTTTCTGGGATTCAACTGTGTTCAAGACAGACAAAGTCTCCTCATCTTTGTAGTGAAAGAGATGCCAAACATGAAATGTCATTTTTTAAATGAGAGAAGTTTAGCAAATGATAAAAAGATATGAAGGCACAAGAGATTAAGATGATGGTTCATGAGGGACATGGTGGTAGCAGAACCCCAGGATATACAACAATGTAAAATATATGTGTGTGTGCATACGCAATCAATAAAAATAAAGATATGAAGGAAACAAAATAAAGAAATAGACCAGAGGCTAATAAGTTCAGTAGGGACTATGTTATGTAGGGTGACCAAAGGAGGTTTTGTGCCAACAAGTTGACATGAGGATTGAGTTTTTGACAACAGGATTTCTCTAAATCTTGAAGTACATTCTACAGAGAAGGTGGGGAGTGTACGTGACCTTGAGAGGAGCCTTGGACACACAGAAAGCAACACACCTATACAGGAATCTACACACCCACCCAGGCTGCATGTGTTCACTAGATAGCTAATGATGTGTTGTCTTTAAACTAAAACTCTTGCTTTGAACTGAAGTTCCTGCCCCCACTGATACCCAAGTGGGAGCCTGACACTCTTACGATCGGAAATTAACCAGGATCAGTAGGTCAGGATGCACCCAGGTCATGATAACCCAGAGGCTGATTAAAAAAAACTCTGGGGGCTGAACATAATGAATACCAGGAACATCAGCTGTAGTGTTGGCTGTTCTGATGACTGTTAGCCCATGACTGTCTCTGTGTAGCTCTTTATAAAAAGGCCAGCTTGAGATGAGATGGCAGAAAGTTCTCTTTAAAAGATGCTATGCCCTCCATTCTCTCAGATCAATGGCCAGTGACCTGAAAAATAAAGCGCTTATAGAGTCTGTTTCTGATTATTGGCTTTTGGTAGGGAACAGCAAGCAAGTTCAAGGCCTGTTTCCAGTAACAACATGAGTCAAAAATAAGCTTGGTTTGTGCAAATGACTATAAACAAACTCAAGTAGATGTTGTTCCCCAGCATTTTATAAATGAGAAATGAAATGGGAGGTTAGGGAAGTTAAGCTCTTTGCCCAAAGTAACTAGAAATAGGTATCACTACTGGGAATTCGCTTCATTCCATTTCTACTTTTCAATAATTAAATTACTTACATTTCACCATAGCAATAATAAAATGCATTCCCAAGTCTTGTTTCTTCATTTCCTTGTTCACATATTCCCTCCTTCATCCCCATTCCCTGGCGCTCAGAGTTCTGGTTCTTGGGTACCATTCAAGTATTGATGTAAATGCAAATACAATCGTTAAGCAATAATGTCTAAATACATTATGGAAGATAGTATAGAAATTTAATTCACTTGTGAAAAAACTATGCAATAGAGATAATAAAAACACAAAACTATTGATTTTGGAAGGAGAAATAAGAAGGAGAATAAAGAAGTAAGGTGGCCTTACCCTATTAATAATATATATTACAAAGATACAGAAAAATAAATAAATAAAATGAAATATAATCAATACTTAAAAAATAAATGAGTAAATGCAAATACAATTTCATAGTCTTATCTTCCTTTCTTGGCCAAATGCAAAATACTACACAAAATCCATTTTCCTGTTTCACTATGTTAAAAAAAAAAAATGTCCAGGCTGCAGTGCTTCATGATGGGGTGCGTGGGTTGAGGGTACAGATTTAGCCCTTAACCTTACTGAAGTTCCAACTTCTCCCCAAAGCGTGATCCTAAATGATCCATTTGGAGTCTCCTAACCAGCACAGTGATGTTATCTGCAAGATAAGGACACCTGTTTTCACCTGAAGAAAGTTTTATTAATTCAAAATTATAACCTTTATTTTTAATGTCATCATAAGAATAATTTCACATCTATAAAGAATACAAGAATAATAAAGAATATTCTCCAGCTTCTAATTTTTTGTAACATTTGCTTTCCTCCTGTCGAACTTCATCCTACCACTCCTCCACATCCTCTTCCCATTTCCTTTATCGCATGTTTTTCTGAATCAATTTCTATAGCACAGAGTTATTATTCTAAAAGACAAGAATATTCTTCTGCACTACCACAGCATAACAATTAAATCCTGTAACTTAATATTGTCAAAGTATTATTTTATATCTATAGTTCCCACAGAACCTTTCCCCCAGATAGTTCAATAATATCCTTTACAGGGGAAAAAAACTGTTTCTTGTTTTAATTCAGGATTATATGCTGAATTTTTTTTAATTTTTTTAAATTTATTTATATATAAATTTCACAACTTTGTAATCTCAAGGGTTTGCCCCCCCCTCCCCTCCCTTCCTCCCCTTCCCCTCCTCTTCATAGTTGTGCACTTCATTTTGGTGCTTAGCTTGCTTTCACTTTCCTCAAGGCTTTTGTTTATTTTTTTTTTTCACTATATCCCATACATTAGTGAAACCATTTGGTTTCTGCCTTTTTCTTTATGACCTGTTTCTGCTAATATGATTTCTTCTAAATGCATCCATGTTGTTATGAAGTCATCAAATTTATCATTTTTAATTGATGAGTAATATTCCATTGTGTATATATACCACATTTTTTTCATCCAGTCCTCTGTTTTGGGGCATTTAGGTTGTTTCCATGACCTTGAAATTATAAATTGTGCTGCAGTAAACATCTGGGTACAGGTGTCCTTTTGTACCCACATTGAGGTCTCTTTTGGGTAGATTCCCAGAAGAGCAATTGCTGGGTCAAATGGTAGTTCCATTTTCATTAGCTTGAGGGTCCTCCACACCCCTTTCCATAACGGTTGAACTAGTTTACATTTCCACCAGCAGTGTAGTAGTGTTCCTTTCTTTCCACATCCTCGCCAGCAATTTGTGTTGCCTGTTCTTTGGATGTGGGCCATTCTTACTGGTGTAAGGTGGTTCTCATTGTGGTTTTGATATGCATTTCCCTTATTAGTAGTGATGTTGAGCAATTTTTCATGTGCCTGTTGGCCATTTGTATTTCCTCTTTGGAGAAGTGTCTTTTTAGTTCTTCTCCCCATTTTTTGATTGGGCTTTTTGTTTTGCTTTTGTTTAGTTCTGTGAGTTCCTTGTGGATCTTCGTTATTAAACCCTTATCACTCATGTCTCCACATGAGTGGAGATTTTTTCCCATTCGGTTGGGCATCTTTTAGTTTTTTCTGTTGTATCTTTTGCTGTACAGAAGCTTTTCAGTTTGATGTAGTCCCATCTGTTTATGTTTTCCTTCATTTTTTTGCCATCTGTGGATGTTTCCAGAAATGGATTTCTGAACTGTAGTTTGTGGAGAGTTTTGCCCAAGTTTTCCTCTATGTATGATATGGTTTCGGGTCTGATCTCTAAGTCTCTTAACCATTTTGAGTTGATTTTTGTACATGGATTAAATGAGTTTTCTTGGTCCATTTTTTTTGCATGTCTTAGTCCAATTTTCCCAGCACCATCTATTGAAGAGGCTATCTTTGTTCCAAGGTAGCTTTTTCACACCTTTGTCAAAAATTAGTTGACTATATATGTGTGGTTTTATTTCAGGACTCTCAATTCTGTTCCATTGGTCTGATTGTTTGTTTTTGTACCAATACCAAGCTGTTTTAAGTATTATGGTTTTGTAGTATAGCTTGAAGTTTGGAATTGTTATACCTCCATTTTCTTTTTTTCTGGTCAGGAGGCTTTTTGATATATGGGGTCTTTTGTTATTCCATATGAATTTCAGTAATTTTTGTTCTATCTCTTTAAAGAATGTCATTGGGATTTTTATTGGAATTGCATTGAATCTTTAGATTGCCTTTGGTAGGATGGTCATTTTGATAATATTAATTCTTCCAATCCATGAACAGGGAATGTCTTTCCATTTCCTTATGTCTCCTTCTATCTCTTTTAGGAGTGTTCTAAAATTTTCTTTGTATAGTTTTTTAACATTTTTTTAGGTTTATTCCCAAGTATTTAATTTTTTTGGTGCGATGTGAATGGATGGTTTTTCTGATTTCTTCTTTCTCTGCTTGACTTTTCGCATATAGGAAAGCCACTGACTTCTGTGTGTTGATTTTGTATCCAGCTACCTTACTGAACTGGTCTATTATTTCAAGTAATCTTTCTGTGGATTTTTTGGGGTTTTCTAAATAGAGAATCATGTCATCAGCATATAATGATAGCTTCATTTCCTCTTTGCTTATTTATATCCCTTTTATGTCTTTCTCTTGCCTTATCACCCTAGCTAGGACTTCCAGTACAATGTTAAAGAGTAGTGGGGAGAGTGGGCATCCTTGCCTGGTTCCAGATATCAACTGGAATGATTTTAGTTTTTCCCCATTTAGGATGATATTTGCCAAAGGTTTGTCATAGATGGCTTTTATTATGTTGAGGTAAGTTCCTTTAATCCCTAATTTTTCAAGGGCTTTTATCATGAATGGATGTTGGACTTTGTCAAATGCTATATGCTGAATTTAACTATCACTCTCTCCTTCATTCTGGAATAATCTCTCCTTATCTTTTGTAATGACGTTTTCAAGAGTATGTCTTGTAAAGTCTTTCTCAATTTAGCTTTGTTTTTCTCCACTTAGGTATCTAGACTGACTTAATATTCCTCCTATAAGAAGCTAAGGAACAATCCTAGGTTTATTAGCCAGTAGCTTTAGGTATCTATCATTTTATGGAAGCTTTGCACTCTTTAATATGACTGAAGCACTAGTATCACTCAATATGGGTGGTAGGTCAGAGCCAGGGCAGTAGGGCATTGAAAACTCACCTCTAGCAAGTATCATGGGTTCAAACTCCCTACTGTGAACGGGCATTGAGTTGTGTGGTAATGATCCTCTATAATCACCTTCCCTAGGCCAACTTCTTGATCAAAACTTCTTGAACAATCTCATGCCAGTCTCAGCTTCTAGGTTGTGGTTGAGCAATAGATGGAATGCTGTCTGGAGACCGTAGTGGAGATAGGGCCTCAAACAGAACTGTTCTTTTTGCTTTTTTGAGTAGAGAGACTCATCCTGGGGCAATGGTGCTTGTTGTTATGATCCAGGAGCTTCAACTCTGGTGAATGAGAGCATTCAGTTGTCTAAGTTTTAGCCCTGAGTGGGGATTAGGTAGGCGTTTAACATGTCACCACACAGGTTGCAACTCATTTCCTCTGCTGTGAGGAGACGCACGTGATCTGGTTGGCCTCTTCCCATCCATTCCGGCTCCAATAATTCTAGTTTGGCAACCACAAACTCAAGCTGACAATCACCACCTCTATCCCTTGGTCTTTATCCACTGGTCACCCTCCTGTCCTGCCTGTCATCACTGTGTACCTCCTGCTCCAGTATATTCTTCAGTTTATAAAATCCCTATGTGGGCATATGCCCTTGTTTTAACAGTAGAGAGACTCCACCAGCAACCACCCTCCCTGTTCTGAGTTGTGTTGCCTGGATATCACTCCAAATGTGATCTAATTACAGTTTCTTTTTCCCCTTTAAACCAGGCCTCATGCTCCATGCCCATTGCCCTTGTTGTGATAGTCATCTGTTTGTCTTGCAAAGTCATTGTCTTTGTTTAGGTGTAGTTTGGTTGTGGGTATGTGGAGGCAAACCCAGTCTCCTCACTCTGTACATATGCCTCTGGGTTTCTTCTGTCTGTTTTCATTGACTTGTGTTCTCTACCCATGTTATGAAACAAAGATAGAGATCTTCTGAAGGTCCATGCAGCAATAAATTCTCCATTTGCTGCAACAAAGCTGAGGAGGGAAAAGTGAATTCTTTGCAACTATAATTCTACCAACTGGAGCTTCTGCTAGAAATAATACCTCTTGATATTACAACAAGAGTTTTGGTACAGTGCATTTGACTGCAATAAAAAGTCTATTTGATTTCAACTACAGCTCTCTTTCATTCCTTCCACCTACATCTTTTTTTCAAGTTTTTATTACCTCTCACCTTAAACATTACACAAATCTGTTTGTTCTCTCTGCTGCTATTCTATCTCATTTCAATATCCTTCAAGTAAAGCTTTTATCAAAACATTCTCTTTCATGGGGTTTGAGACTCTTTTACCAAATACTGCTAAAATCCCACAATGTCCAAAACCATTATGATCTAGTGACCAAAACTTGGCATTCAAAGTCTTTCATGACACTAGCATTATAATTCCAATTGTGTCCCAATTCATGACACAAAGTTTTGAATTTTTCTCATTCTCATACTATTCTCTAAATTTTTACAAATGCTCATTATTTTACCTTTTTCCACATATTCTCTCTACCTGTGTCGTTGGAGAGCCTCTACATCTTTTATGGTCTAATTCTGTGGCATCTTCTTTACAAAGCCTTTTCCTGTTCTATATGCAAACAAGAATTCTCCTAACTTGGACCCTCCACTCCAAATTGTTAAACCATTCTCAGGCTCATGTTAAGATACTGCCTGTGTCATCCTAATTTGTGAGATTGTTTTGTTCTCATTGTATACAGACTGTGATTTCTCTGAGGGTTCAGCTAATCTTTTGATCTTTATATCTTCTAAAGGGTCTAGAACAGTGAATCCCAAAGCATGTGAATGATCAGTACCATATTTGATAAAAGGATGGGTTAAAAGATTTTCAGTATTCCACTCCTCCAAATAAGAACTGGTTCACAGACACTAGGTCAGAAATTAAATAGATATTTCCTTGTGAAATATTCAAGAACTCTTCCCAAACAGAGGAAGTAAGTTTGGAGGTCATTAGGAAACAGTTTGGCAGACATTTAATGAAAAGAATCACAAATGATTAACAATGTGCCAAATGGCAGGGATTTCAGCTGCAAAGCCACCTATGTCCAAATCCTGTTTCAGCACTTTTCAACTATCTGACTGAGTTCAGTCCTGAATCCCACCAGCAACTGAAACTGAGGATTGCTGGAAAGACTGCTTGAGAAACAGCAGTAGGTATTTGGAAACATAGAAGATATGCAACAAAAATTAAAAACAACAACTAAAAAAATCAGAAAATCAATGGCAGAGCAGGAGTGGTTAGCATGTAAAATTGCAAAAACCCCACTCACAGTAGCAAACATCTCTTAGAAAAGCAGGGTTTGAGTGTTTATCATGTCACCTGAAGAGTTTACTAGGTCTTCAGAAAGTACCTTTCTTTCCCCTTTCAGGAGATGTTGTTTTGCAGGTGTTGTTACCATCAGAACAAAAGATGATACAAATGACATGAGTGTAAACAGCACAACAATATAATTGCATGTAGAATGAAAGACCTAAGACATTTCTAATTGGGGTGGAAGTGAACCATGAGGGATGGCATTGAAATGAGTCATGAGACCTGTCATAGCTAAGGTGAGAAACTAGGAGTGGGAAGGGGCTACTTTAACTGAGACTCACAGCCACACGCTACTGCCCTCCATCACAGAAACTATGTGACCAAGTGGAATGTGGACATCTCTAGGTTTAGTTATCCATTAATCCTTTTATTTACACTGTAATCAGATACAGAGCACTAATTAGTGCCAGCTTTGAAAAATGCACAAGTGAAAAAGGCATGATTCCTATCCTTTGATAATTACTGGTCTAGTGGAGGGAAGAGACAATAACAACAGCAAAGGAAACAACATATGACAAGAGCTGTAATCACATGGTGCCCCAGGAAGCAATGAGAACATGAAAGTGTTCCAGCTTTACCTGGATAGATCATGAAAACATGCAAGTGCATAAACTGATTTTGTAACAATAGGAAAGAGTCCCCTAGACCTGAGGATGGGGTGCCTAAGTAAAGATATGATGGGTCCTCTCTCTTCATGACCCCACACATAGTCTAGTGCCAGAGCCCAGAAAGAGTGAAAAGGGTAGCAGATAGTAAACCATTTTGGGGAGCAAGGCAGAGATCAAGGCCTCCCCTGTGTCTCTTCTAAGAATACCTGATTGGACGGTTTTGGGAAATGAGTGATATTATGAAACCTCATGATATCTTTAGACTTTATCTCTGTGTAGAGCAGAACCAGAAGAATCCTACTGAATTGTTTATGCTGAGAGAAAAGGACTGAAGAGCTTTTCTCATCTGGGACATCAGAGTTGACTTCCTTTCATCTGAAAGCTGGCGCAAACCTCAGATAGTCTCTCAAGCTGTGCCTCTTAACTTGACCTCCTCAATACTCTGAAAAAAAAATTGCTTTTATTCAACTTGTAGAAATACTATGTGTGTTAGAATGACAGCTTTATTATCAAGTTCTGGTACATGAGTTTGTGTTTATGGTTTTAAATAACTCGGCAACAAATGCTCAGTTAAGAGTATGTCCCTAAGTCCTCAAGTGTGAGAGCAATTTTATCAGATACAAAGCCTCCATGGGGCAAGAAGACATAAAGACACAGAAAGGGAAAATGGCTCGCTGATGCATCCAGGCATCAGTAATGAGGACCAGATCCCCTGATCACCACTTGCTTTATCTCAGTTTGCCCCTCACCCCTCTGAATAGGCAGCCCCAAGTCCTTGGATGCTCGGGATCCTAACTACAGATCCCAATTCAAAGTTTATGGTGATACGATTGACTTCTATGGTCAGAATTTCAGCTTCTAGTTTGCCTTAGACCAGGTCTGTGTCCCTGCTTTAAGAAAAGCAAGCAGAAACTGCTGAAAATGGAGCTCCCATTCAATCCAGCAATCTGACTTCTAGGAATCTACCCAAAGGTTACAAAAAACTCTAATCTAAAAAACACCTGTACCCAAATGTTTATTACAGCACTATTTACAATAGCCAGGATATGGAAGCAACCTAAATGTCCCCAAATACATGACTGGTACAGAAAGTTATGGTATATGTACATGATATAATACTATTCATCAATCAAAAATGACAAACTAATATTTGTGGTAATATGGATGAAGCGAGAAGGAATCATCCTAGCAGTAATAAGTCAGAAAGAAAAAGAGAAATATATAAGTCAGGAAAAAAAGAGAAATACTGGATAGTCTCACTTACATGAGGGACAAAGAGAAAACAATCAGACAAGAAAATTTTTAAATTGATTTTTAGCAAAATTGAAACATAGAGCATGAGAGGGGGAGGGAGGAAATTGGGAATGGGAGGGACACAAAAGACTAAGAGAATGATCCATGGATAATAAGGTGGTGGGAGAACCCCAGATAGATGACAATGTAAAATAAAATAAATAATATAAATGATAGAAAGGGGAAAAAAAGCAAGAAGAAAGTGTCAGGGTAAATGATTCTAGCTTACTGTATAAACATCGCTCTTTAAAAAAAAATCTGAACTCTCTGACCATCTACTATTACAGAATCTATGATTTCACACAGGTGGGAGGGACTCCTCTTATGTTCTGATGAGGTGATACCAGAAAATTTTTGACACTAAAGTAAGGTGTTTTTTCATGGAAAGGAGGTAAAAATTGTCTCCCTCTTTGGAAGTTTTACTAATCTGCACTGTGGTTTACAATATCTGACACTTAAGAAGTGGTTACTGAATAAATGACCCATTGATATTACCTCACACACCCAGTTAATGCAATAGTTTCACTTCAAGTAGGAAGGTGAGTGAACCCCGGGGAGTGGCAGTTCATAAAAATGCAAGAATCAGGGTGGTCAGCTAAGTCTGGCAGATTCTGAGAAAGTGCAGACACCGATGTCTTACCTCAGACTAATGGATTCATCAACATGTGACAAATCACAGGTTGTCACCCAGAATTCAACATTTGCAAAATTTCTCCAGATCACACTGATGATTATCACTTCCACTCACCATATTTTCATAGTGAAAAATTCTAAGTTAAAAGAATGGAACCAATTATTGCAGTCAATTATAATCCTACATGAGACACAAGATCTCCCAGACTTGGGGTAATTGGAGCCATCTGTCCCTTTCCTTCTTCTAGCAACTTCCTCCACTCAGAGCTCTACTTATCCATTCACTGAACAAATAATTATCAAATGCCTGCTTTCCTAAACCTGAAGATAAGATAGTAAGTGATATAAATGGCTATTTTCTCATGGAGATTGCAGGTCTCAGGCAATAAATGTCCTAACCAGGCATGTTTCCTGGATTTATAAATGTGCCTTTCCCCCCTGTATCTCTTCACTTTTCACACTTGCTACAGATAAGTCTCTTCGATTACCTCATCCAAATGTTGATTAGTAGCCATTGTCAGCATCTCTTCCATTGACATCTCCTCCAGTCAAGATAACAGCCTTTCCAAAAGAAGTTTGCTATTCAGCTTGGATTGGGTAGCTCTCCTGGATCCACCATCGTGGTTTAGAGGAGAGGATCACATCACAGGACCAAGATTACCCCAATGGAACTATGTCATCAGAGAGAGGTAGGAGCTGTTATGGCTCACTGGCTGCTCAACAAAATGTAAGGACTCCAACTGAAGTTCAAAGCAGCAGGTCTATTGTCAAGAAGTTGATGCACCAAAGTCCCCAAACCAAGATGGCAAGAGAGACCCTGAACAATCCCTGTTACAATCTTTTATAAGGCAAACCACCACCCCCCCCCATTGTGAAGCAAGCAAGGAGGTGTGAGATATAGTCCTATAACTGCAGGACACATTTCCATAACTACAGTTTCAAATAATGCTGACATACATCATTTATGAGAAGAACAATGCCGGCATCCATCTTCTATCAGGTAGATATGATGGTTGTCAGGAACAACCAGGAATAAGGGAAAGCAGAAACAGGATATGGAGCCAGCCAGCCACAGAACTTTCCACTGAGGACAGGGAGAGGACACTGGTTTCAAAAATGGAGGTTTTGAACAAAATGAAGTTACTTTGGTTAGTCTGTTTCCAACAAGAACAATTCATTAGAGACGATGGATAACCGCTTTAATTCCTGCACACCCCTTCATGCGTGCTATGCATTTATTTAAACTGCTCAAAGCCTTGTTCTTATTGTTTCAGTTTTTAATTCTCAGATAATTTAGTGTAATCACCCTTTCATTTTTTATTCATAAAATATTTATTTGGCATTGAAACTTTATTAGGCATAAATCCTGAGGAAAAAGAGAAAAAGAAATAATGTTATTCCCTTGGATTTCAGAGGTTAGTGAGGGAAGCAAACATATAGACATAATGTTGACTTAGTGTGGTAGAGACATGATACCAAGAGACTCAGATTTTCTTAAATAGGTTTTAATGACTTTCTCAGGTTAAGTAGAAAAAGGAGGCTCCCAAATAAAATGTGTTATAAAAACAAAATTAAGGACTGTATCAAATAAGGAAGTCTCATGGTTGAGAGGTGAGGTAGTAACTGGCAATTAGTCACTTTTGAGTGATTTCCCAGTTGTATCACTTAGGAACAGTATAAACTTGGGCAAGTCACTAAAATTTCCTGCACTTATAAAATTGTTATGAGGATTAACTTTTCTAATGCAGGTGAAGTGTTTAGAATAATGTTGACACATCTTGGTGTTTAATAAACATTCTATTATTATCATTGTCTTCATCATTATTTTGAACAAATGTGCTATTCCTGGGTGTGTATATTTGACATGTGAGAGGAAAGTTCATTTTAGTTTCTGTCATACCACAGAGATCCCCAATTTGGATGTGGCCCAAGGTACAAAGTTTCCAAGGTCACATGTGTTAGGTTCCTGTAGATCTCACAGGATTAGCAGAGGAAATCCCAGTGTAATCTCATTTCTTACAAAATCACATGGAGCTTTTACATGGTTCCATACTTTGAGTACAAGGTGCCAATTCCACTTTTTTTGGATCAGGGAGTGTTTTTAATTGGTTATACCTGCCATTCAGCCATTTCCCATCATGGAGACTAAACTAGAATCCAAGCACATTCTTACAGAATATTCCAAAATACAAATCAATCTTGAAGTTTATAACTCTCAAATTTCAACTGCAGACTTTTCCTACATGTTCTTATGACTTCAGCTCAAGGAATGAGATCGATGCTACCTTAGGATTTGATCATAACTACAGAATTCTTTCTACTTCTTCCTCTCCTTTTGTCACACTTCAAAAGATTATCAACAATAAGGACAATGAGAAAAGTACAGCTTGAAGGAGAAAATCCACCACTGAGACACATTCACTGCTAATTCTAGTCACATTTTCTCTTGCGTTGGTCAAAGACGTCAACATTTTCAGACTTGCTTCCTTTGTATAAATAATGGTGTTCCTACTAACCAAATACTGTACCAAACACTATGATCAGAAAACTTGATATGAAAGTGTAATAGCAAAATGCAATAGCAAAATAGATGGTTAGCGATAGAAGATATTGCTTGTAATAGAAAACCAGCTCAAAACTGGAAAAAATAGATATTCAACAAGTTCGTGTTTCACTAAACTAAGTTTATTTATTACAATAAATATATGAAATTAACTTGCTATGTAAAACATGGTAAGTATTGATGATTCTACCCGATACAGCTTCTGATAAGCTTGACACTGAGTATGGAAGGTGTACAGTGAAGGAGAACATGGAACTTGAATCTGCCTTTTTAAAATACAAATTCAATTTCTTTTCTTGGTTCAAATGAGAATACTTTAGAGAAGAAACTTAATGAATGAATTCCCTGGTTCAGGCCTAAGAAGAAGGCTTTTCATTTGAAGATACCTGAAAATTTACATAAAGTTCAATTCCACATCAAAACCTTATCAAACAGGAGTTGTTTTCACTTACATTGCAACAACAAAAAGCCAAGAAACATGCCATTTTTATTGATCTAGTGGGAAAAACACATTTTTCTTCAGGTCCTCTGTGGTTTGTTATGGAGAGTTCTGCTTTTTTCTTTTATATCCTTCTTCTAATTCCATGATTTGGTTTTGTTGGTCTGGCTTGGTTTTTGTCCAGAATCAAAGTGAAAAAGCATATTGAATGAGCTGTGATCTAGTGATCATTCCCACTGCACCTGCCTGAACTTGTTATTCTATAGAACTCTTGGCTGACCTCCCCTCTAAATAATAGGTGACCTAGATATCAGAACTTACACCACATGCCCCTTGCACTCAACATCATCAACTGCATGAACATCTCTGGCATATAAGTTATGGGCTCAGTTCCAAACTACATGTGTGAGAGTTGAGTGTGCTGCGGGGAGTGGACAAACTTACAAGAAACCATAGAGGGATAGGCCACAGCAAACATTTAGCTACTACTGTATACCTGCAAAGTCTCATAATAGCCATCAAGGACAAAGACTCAACTAGAGACCAGAAGCCCTGGAGGAGCAGGTCAAATGTTTATGTTTTCATGTTAACAGCATGTTTGGATAGAGTCACATGTGTTTCTGAGTCCATTTCTTCATCTATAAAATGTCTCTACCATCTCCTCCCAAAACCGCATGTAGGTTGGGAAGTTGGTGTGTTGGTCACAACCATTGGACTAAACCTTTTAAATACATTATTTCAATTCATTCTCAGTAAATATTTCTATGGATTAGACTCTATTGTAATTTTACAGATGAGATTCAGAGAGGTAACAGGTTTTCCCCAAGGTCACCCCACATGTTTAATAATGGACTTGAAATATGAACTTTGGCCTATCCAGATTCCAGATCCAGATCCATAGTTAAGACTCAGCTACCTTATAGCCTGACCAAGCAACACCCATATCATTTATTAATAGGAGTTGTTGACCTCAGTTATACCTTGGACACAGCCTTAGTTGTAACTTATTCCACTTATGACACATTGTAAGTCACAACCTCTCCTCTCCGCTTCTGTTCAGAGAAACAAGTGCAGTGTCACTGAGGTTTATTTCCTTTAGCTCATATGATATTCTATGATCTTTGTCCTTATTAAAAAACTGAGAACAAGTTCATTATATAATTAACACTTTAGTTCACCTTGGCAGTGTGTCATATGTACAAGGAGCAGGCTGCAGAGAAGGGGAAAGATCTCTCAACACCATAGTCCGTGGGGAAGCTCTCTGGAGAAGATGAGCCTGACGCAGTTATTGTTTTCCTCCATTGTACTTACAAAGATCTTTAATAAACAAAACACATCTTTAATAAATCTAACAAAATTAACAAAACAAATCTAACAAAACACATGAAAGAACTATAGAAAGAAAACTTCCAAAGGCTGCTAAGAGAGATAGAAGATATAAGGAAATGGAAAGACATTCCCTGCTCATGGATCGGAACAATTAACATCATCAAAATAGCCACTCTGCCAAAAACAATCTACAGTTTCAATGCAATCTCGATAAAAATTCCAATGACATTTCTCAAAGAGACAGAACAAAAATTACTGAAATTCATATGGAATAAAAAAAAAGACTTCAAATATCAAAAAGCCTCCTGGCCAGAAAAAAGAGAGAATGGAGGTATTACTAGCCCAGATTTCAAACTATACTACAGAGCCATAGTAATTAAAACAACTTTGTAATGGTACAAAAACAATCAGACCAATGGAACAGAACTGAGTGCCCTGAAATAAAACCACACCTATGTAGTCAACTAATCTTTGACAAAGACGTGAAAAACTTACACAAAGATAGCCAAACAAAGATAGCCTCTTCAATAAATGGTGCTGGGAAAACTGGACTAAGACATGGAAAAAGATCAACCAAGATGCCTCCCTCATACCATGTACAAAAACCAACTCAAAATGAATAAAAGACTAGGATGTAAGACTTGAAACCAAGTCTTATGTATTTTAATACATACAGGATATCTTGGGCAAAACCTTTCATGAGTTACAACTCAGAAATCCATTTCTGGACAAATCTATAGCTGGCAAAAAAAAAATGAAGCAAAATATGAACAGTTGGGACTACATCAAACTAAAAAGCTTCTGTGCACCAAAAGAGACAACAGAGAAAACAAAAAGAAACCCAACCAAGTGGGAAAAAATTTTTGCCCCTCATACAAGTGAGAAGGGTCTGATAACAAAGATACACAAAGAACTTACACAATTTTACTTAATCTAAGACTGGGGGATAGCCTAACAAAAGTGGCCAACTCCAGCCCTTTCAGTAGAAAAGAAAAAACAACAAGCCCCATACAGTCAGGCTGGGAGACAAATTGAGGGTTGCACACTGACTGCAGAGCCCATGGTGTGGGGAAAGTATTGGCCATCAGCTCTGAATGAGCTAGAAGTTATCCTCAATGCACAAGAGTTGTTTGGAATTGAGTCCACTTTCCTCAACAAGACTTATGGGTGCCTCATCCATCCTCACCACTCTTGCCATTGTGGAAGTCATACAAGGTGGTGAAGTTGTCCCCCAGTGAGCAATAGGGGATATCTGAGGAGATAGTTTGAGTAACAGGACTTGTGGGGAGGTGGAAGGAGCTTGATATTGATGTGGATAGAGATCACGAATGCTTCTAAATGTTCTACAAGCTCAGGACCATCTATGCCCCTCCACCACACACACACACACACACACAATCCTATACACACTCTCCAGCAAGAAGTATCTGATCATGTTCAGTAAATGAATGGTCTGTTTAAATACTAAAAAGGAATTATCTGGTCTCAAAAGTCAATAGTAGGACCCTCAAACTAATGAAAATGGAACTACCATTTGATCCAGGAATCACTTTTCTGGGAATGTACCCAAAGGAGGCCTCAATATTTATACAAAAAGACACCTGTACCCAGATATTATTGCAGCACTATTTAAAATTGCAAGGACATGGAAACAACCCAAATGTCTCAAAACAGATGAATGGATGAAAAAGATACAGTATATATACACAATGGAATATTGTGTATAATTGAATATTCATCAATTAAAAATGATAAATTTGATGAATTTGAGATACCATGGGTGGAAATCATATTAGCAAAAACAAGCCAGAAAGAAAAAGACAGAATCTAAATGATTTCACTAATACACAGGACATAGGAAAAACAAACAAAAGGCCGAGAGGAAAAGTCAAAACAAGCTAACAACCAAACTGAAGTACACAACTTGGGGGTTGGGAGGATGGGAACAGTCAGGGAGGGCGAATCCTGGGGAAAACAAAATGTGAAATATAAATATATAAAATATATATATAAAAAAATATATATATATATATAAAATCAATAGTGCTGAGGTTGAGAAATTCTACTAGATGGGAATAGCCATTGCAATAAGTAAAGGATAGCTTGTTCGCTGAAAGCAGCCAGAGCAGAAGCCACTTCTTCCATGAGAGGAAACAAAGAGGAAAGCCCCTCAGAATCATTCAGCCAGCTGCTGTGAGGTTTTGGGGTGTTTAGGGGGGAAATGTAGATGGAGTATGAGGTTGCTCTTTAATGACTTTTTATTTTGCAATAGTTTAAGGTTCATATGTGTCACAAAAATTATTGGATAGTTTCCATCTATGCTTTATCTAGTTTCTCTCAATAACATGGCCTTTAACTACTACACAAGTCAAATCCAGAAAAATGACAGTGATACTATATGATTAACACAGCAACAGATATTCTTGGCTCTTTGCTGTATTTATGTGCACTCTTCGTTTGCTTGTTTTTTGGTTTGGGGAAGATACAGTTCAAGAAAATTTTATTATATGTGTCAACTCAATTAATCATCACAGTAATCAAAACCCAGAAAGGTTCAATCACCACAAATCCCCACAAGTTACCCCACATTTTAGAGCCATGTCCCCTCACTGACCATTCTGGTCTCTGACAAATATTGATGTCTTCTAAGTCACTAAGATAATGCCATATAAGGAAATCATAAAATATAAAGGCCTTTGAGGTATGTAGTCATCTTTTTTTTTTAACATTATCCCTTTGAGTTGCTGTATGTATTCAAGTTGTTGTATGCATCAATAAAACATCTTTTCCTACTGATAAATAGTATTCTACTTCCTGGATACACCACAGATTAAGTATTTACATATTAAGTATTTATATGTTAAAGGGCATCTAAATTGTTTCTAGATCAGATTTCTTCTAAATAAAAAAGGGTACCTTTTTGTACTCAGGTTTCTAATGTGAGTATAAGTTTTAATTTCCTTGGATAAGTATCTAGGAGTGAAACAACTGCATCATTTCTTTATTAAAAAATCCATTAAAATATTTTTGATAGATCTGTGCCATTTTACATTCCCATCACTGATGCACTTGAGATTCATTGATGAGCTTGATATTTTGAATGGAAAGTGCTATCTCTTAATAGCTCAAATGAGACTGTTTTAATAACAATCTGTATAGTTCAGGCATCTGACTGCAATCTTGTTAATGGAACTTGCTGCCCACCTGGAAAGGAAAAGCCAAAAAAAAAAAAAACAACACAGGTGATAGCAGTTATTAAAGAAAATAAAACATTTGTGTCGTAGCAAGTAGAGATCCTCAAGCAAATGGTATGTCAGTAAATGTCATTTATTGAAAAGCAAGAACAATTACAGAGATACCTATGAAGGACATAGATATCTGCCACTTGGAGCTTTTGATCACCATATTTCACTCATAGCATCATCCTGAGAGCCGCAAATTTCAACCAAGGGCAAATAGCCTAACTTACTATGAGATTAGATGACCTTATATGAAAAACGAATACTTCAATAAACTTGAATTCATGCTATGGGTATGATATCAGGTAACCAATGCATTATAAAAACCAAGCAACAATTTCTACAACATGCCTTTAGTGAAATTTGATAATTAACGAAAACAGTTAATGTAAAATAAAACCTGAGATACAATGAATGCTTAAAGTTGACCTTTCTTTGAGAAAAATGGCAAAAAGATGGAATCAAAGATGGCAGAGAGAAATATTCTAATGAATATTAAAAGATGTTAGAGTAACTGGCTGTTTTAGAATAAGACCCAACCTATTCTGAGACTGATTGACATAATGTGCTAATTGCAATCTGTGGGTCTGGAGAAATAAACACTTAGAACTACACTTACCCAGTGCATTAGCCACTAGCCACTTCTGCCTATTGATATTTAAATTTGGATTAATTAAATGAAATTAAAGATCTAGTTTCATCAAATACCAGTGATTTCATTCCTATGTGGAATATAAAGAAACAAAACAAAGGAACAGACAAAACTAAATCTAAACAAATATAAGCAATCTGACTGCCAAATTGAGGCTGGCAGAGGAAGACAACATGTAGAGAACAATGGGCAGGGGGCTTTAGACGCTGGTGGAGGATTACAGGTGCTTGAGTGGTGGATGTGATGAGATCATACCCATCTGAAGAAGTATGAGCCTAAGTCATATACAGTGTTGTCAACTGCTGCCTCAAGAAAAGATACAACTTATATCAAAACCACAATGAGATACCACCTTACACCAGTAAGAATGGCCCACGTCCAAATAAGGGGCAGCAGCAAGTGCTAGCGTGGATGTGGAGAGGAAGGAATACTCTTACACTGCTGGTGGGAATGTAATTGGTCCATTTGGCCCATCAATCGTTCTTCTGAGAATATGCCTAAATGAGACCTCAATACTTATACAAAGGGACACTGTACTCAGATGTTTATTGCAGCACTATTTATAATTGCAAGGACATGGAAACAACTCAAATATCCCAAAAACATTTGACTGGGTGAGAAAAGATGTGGTATATCTGCACAATGAAATATTATTCATCAATTAAAAATGACAAACTTGATGAATTTAAGATAACTTGGCTGGACCTAGAAGAAATCATATTAGCTGAAAAAAGTCAGAAAGAAAAAGACAGAAACCAGATGGTTTCACTAATATCTGGGACATAGGAAAAACAAAGGACCAGGAGGAAAAGTCAAAACAAGCTAACAACCAAACTAAAGTACTCAACTGCAGTGGTGGGAGTGGATGAGTGGGAGTGGTCAGGAAGGAAAGGAAGTGGGTGAACCCCAGGGAATACAAAGATGTGAAATATATATATATGGAATTTTTTTTTAATTTTAAAAAGAAATGAAAAAACTAATCCACGATCATGGATTAATGCAATCAACATCACCCAAACGGTCATCTCACTAAAAGAAATATACAAATTAAAAGCTATCTCAATAAAAAAAAAGCTCTACTTTATTTTTTTATTTTATAATTTTAATTTTATTCATACTTTAGATTTTAAAGTGTAGGCAAATGGTTGTTGGAGAACTTCCCCCTGACAACCCCTCTGTTCACTCTGGTCCCTCTTCTTGTTTTTTTCTTTTGTTTGTTTTTTCTTTTTTTATTTAATTTAGTTTTTTTAATTTGCATATATATGTATTTATATTTATATTACATTATTGCATTATTGTGTACCCTGGGACTTTCCCACTTCACTAACACCTGTTAACCATCCTGATCTTTTGTGTTCTTCACCTCTCCCACCTTCTTCCCCCTCCTCCTCTCTCTCTCCATTGTTCAGTCCCATTGGTTGTTTTTATTTTTTCTTGTTTGTTTGTTTGTTTTTCCCTATATCCATCATATAAGTGAGACCATCTTGCATTTCTCTTTTTCTTTTTGACTTATTTCTGCTAATATGAGTCTTTCTAGTTCCATCCATGTTGCTGCGAATGATATTATAGCTCTACTTTTAAAAAAGAAAAGATACAATGTATAAAAAGGGTTATCTCAGCATCTACTCTTCAAACTAGGCACATTTCAAGTCTCCTACTTTTGGGTAACACAAATATAAAACATTGTGATGATGGCAGATAGTTCTATTAGAACAGATACAACTTCATACTCTGAATCATCTTTTCAACATCATTGAACTTTTAATGATACTATGCATTTTGCTTTGTGCATTTTAAAAAATGTTTTTAAGCATTCCATGGTATTCACCAGATGCCAACGTGGTTTAGAGTTGCAAGGAAAGAGCTGACATCACAGCAGAGACCTGGGACAACCTAGCCATGAGGCCACAAGGGTGAACAGCATTGCACAAGGAGAGAATGGACATGTGAAGAAGTAGGCATAACCTTGGGAAATGTTTATCTGATAGGACGAGTGATGAATGATCAGAGGAGGCAAAGAATGGAGAGAATTCAGTATCCAGGAGCCAGGAGAGAAAAGAGTGGGCTGGTTAACTGGGCCAGATGCTACATAGAGATCAAAGATTGATAGTGAGCAATAGTTCACAGGTTGGGCAATTAAGTAGTGGTGGCAAACCAGAGAGGAACTTTCTGCAGGTGGTGGAGATAATCACCCATGTACATGGAAGTGAGTGAGTACCTGGGAAATGACACTAGTACCTGGAAACTATTGCTTCAAGCAGTACGAAAGAATGAAGGGAGAGGAGAGAAATAGTTGAAGATGTAGAATGAACAGTTAAAGATTTTTTAAATGACTTTTGACTGTGCATAGTCTCAGGAAAATGAGCTCATGGTCGGAAATACTGAGAAAGTTCTAATAGAGGTTGGACAGAGGCAAGAGAATAGATGGCTTATGGCAAATATTTCTCCATTTGCCCATCATCTCCATAGGCCAAGGCCTAGAAGAAGACCTTGGACATCCTTGGAAGGGATTAGTCTAGAACACAAACCAGGACTATACCAAGTCTTAGACATAGTTTTGTGGGGTAGATCTTTCATCTGGGAATCTCCCTATCTAAAAAGACTGCTCTAGAGCTTTTTCATTCTTCAGAACCCAACACGGGGTATCATCCACCAAGCCTTTCTTGAATTCCCCAAGACAGCTTGGGTCCTCTATTTTCTGTAGTTCCATAACTTGCTATAAATAATTCTCACTCACAGTGAACCAAGACATTTGAGAATTACTGCTTCATCTTGCTGTTACTGGAATCCACAACACCCAGCTTGAAGAAAGAACTTGTCAGATAAATAAACTAGTGAACATCATATAGTTCTCCTTTTAGGTATCTAATAAGTCTTCCTAAAAACATATTCTAGTATACTGAGAATTTCCTTTGCTAGTATGGAATTGAAATCGGGTCTCACCCACAAGGAGCAGTTGCCACTCAAATGCAGTTTAACAAGGAATTTTATTAACAAGGGAATTCAATAGGGGAAATGAAAAGTCCTTAATGCCACAAGTGGCCAATTATTTCACCCCAAGTACCATTTAGTCATAAAGTCCCAAGCACATGTCCAAGATGGCACCCCTCCTAACCTGCAGCTCCCTGCAAAGTCCAGTCTTTCTCCGGCATCTTCTTTTTGCTTCTTCTCTCTCCAGTGTTCCACACTGCTCCACTTCTCCAAGGCTCTTCAAATATCTTCCACAATTGCTGATGCACAAATCAGCTTTCCAAATCCCCGGTCATCTCTGGGTACCAGGCACCTTCCTGAGGTGCCACACTCTCCACATCACCCACTCTCCTGCCAGCCTCCATGGCTCCTTGCTACCACCAACTCTCTCTTCCAGGGGGCTTCCCTGGCAGGCCAAGTAGGCCTATTCCCTCAGTCCACCATTCTTGTCTCTCTCCTTTTCTTTTATTTTTTTCTCCTATCCTTGCTTCTTCCTTTTATCTGACTTTTGGCACTTCTAACTTCTTTTCATGTGTCTTTCTTTTAGGCCCCACCCACCAGGGTCTTTTAGCGCCAATACAATTTTCAACTGTGTCACTATCCTATATCAGAATTACTAAGATTTAGAAGGAACAACATAAGAATAACAGCTGAAATGATTGACAAATTCCATGCCACCCAGCCACAGTTGGCACAAGCCATCCACACTACCCATGCCAAGTTACTTATGGTAAAGATAGGTGAACCCCTAGGGTAACAACAAACCTAGGACCAAATCTCAACTCAGTCCCTTGCTAAATATATGACCCAGAATTAGTTGCCTAACCTATTAAAACTTCAACTTTAAAATATATGAGTGAGAAAACACCTGCCTGTCTATTGTGAATAAGAAATAAAACTTTGAGCAAATAGCCAAGAGTAGAAACTTCCTAAATATTAAGTGACTGTATTTATCATCTTAAGTATTTATCCCAAGAGGTAGTTACAATACAAAATTTAAAAAGAATGGTAGTAAAAGGCCACACTTATATCTGATTGGTAACTCAATGTCATGGAAATCTCTGCCCCTTGAAAAACCACAGCGATTTCAGATAGGATAGAACACCAAGCACTCATGGTCTTTTTTTTAATAACTGTTCTTTAAAATAATTGTGATAAAAGTAACAGCTGCTACTGGTAAAATTTCAAAGAGTAAAATAAAGTAGAAAGTGGAAAATAACATGGTTCCCCTAAAGTGCTAAGACCTCTTACAGTTTCTTGTAAGCTGAGTGTCTTACATTATCTTGATTACTATACTATAGGAAATATTGCTCAGGAGATATCTTCCTATATAACAAACAGATAACCTTTCTTTGTTCTTTTGATATCCATTAGTCTAGGCAATTTATGCAATTTCCACAGAAATGAAGGCACAATCTTCTTGTAAGCCTTACTAGAAACCTTATCAGCACCATCCCAAACTCTGGAATGACTATAGTCACCAACCTATGAAACTGCTAGTAAAATGGAAAATTCTAGAAAATGACTTGCTAATAGAGATATGGCAAGATAAATTAAGAATCTTAGAAAATTTCTCACTCCACAGCCTTTGTGATTATTAAATTTTTAGTGAAACCATTAGCATAATTCTCAAAGAAAATTTGATAGTGTCAACAACTTCAAAAACTGTGAAACTGACCTTGTATTTCCCAGTTCTCCCACAGAAATAATGAAGATAAATACTTATTTAAGACAACTTCATGACTTCACTCTTAATAAAAGAATTTGAGAATCACCCAATCAATCATAGGTATTTCTTAACTAGAGAAAGGCACATGCTTACTTTTGAAAATCATGTAGTCATTTAAAGTTGACTTTTCAGCTGTGTGGAGGATCCTCAAATTAATGAAAATGGAACTACCATTTGACCCAGCAATTGCTCTCTTGGGAATCTACCCAAAAGAGACCTCAATGTGGGTACAAAGGGACACCTGTCCTCGGATGTTTACTGCAGCACTATTCATAATTGCAAGAACTTGGAAGCCACCTAAATGCCCCAAAACAGATGACTGGATGGGAAAAAATGTGGTATCTATACACAATTGAATATTATTCATCAATTAAAAATGACAAATTTGATGATTTTATGATAATGAATGTACTTAGAAGAAACCATATTAGCAGAAACAAGTCAAAAATAAAAAGATAGAAACCAAATGGTTTCACTAATACATGGGATATAGGGGAAAAAATAAACAAAAGCCATGAGGAAAAGTCAAAACAAGCTAAGCACCAAACTGAAGCACACAACTTGTGGCAGGGGGGAAAGGGAGGGGATGGGGGGGTAAATCCCTAGGATTACAATGATGTGCAATTTATATATAAATACATTAAAAATAAAAAAATAAAATATAGAGAAAAAATATAGAGGATAAAGTTGACTTTTTAAAGAATTTTCTTTGTGTTACTTCATTCTGGATTTATTTTTTTAGTTAAATGGGATTTACAAAGAATCTTGTTCTGACACAAAGCCATATATTCTAAAGTATTCCTCTTTCTTATACATGAATATCTGTATGACTACATAATTGTTGGGAACAGACTAGCCAAGGTAACTCCATTTGTTTTAAGCCTTCATTTTGAAGCCAGCATCCTCTCCCTGTCCTCGGTGGAAAGTACTTGCCACAGTTGACTGGTCCCACATCCTGTTTCTGCCTCTCCTTATTCCTGGTTGTTCCTGAAAACTGTCTTATCCTTCTGATGGATGATGGATGCCAACACTGGACTCCTGATAGATGAGAATATCAGCATTATTTGAAACCATAGTTATTATAGGAATGTGTCCTATACCTGTTGCTTGCTTCACAATGTGGGGAAGAGGGAGGGGCAGTGGTGATTTTGCCCTATAAATGCTTGTAACAGAGACTGGTTGGGGTCTCTCTTGCCATCTTGGCTTGAGGACCCTGGTGCACCAGCTTCTTGCCAATAAACCTGCTGCTTTGAAGTTCAATTGGAGTCCTTGCAAGAGTGACCTGCAAGTTATAACATTATTCACCATCAAAAGCAAATTACATAAAATAAGGCAAGTAAATATGATAGATGTATGCAAATGCTTGACAGATGGCTCTTCTCCTTAGTCTTTTTAGAAATGACATACCTGAGAGACCAGCTGAAAGTCAATGGCAAATCTGAAACTTGGTCCCATCCACCCACCCATCCATCCAATTCATTCATTCACTCATTCACTCATTCATCCATTTAACAAATATTTACTGAGAATCTAATCCTGGAGCAGACTCAACAAATAGAATGGTAAACAAAAATACCAATTTCTTGCCCATCTGGAACTGAGAATTGAATTTCCCACTCTGTCTCCCAGCCTTCTGTCCTCTGTATTCCCAGGGCAATGATCCTGACTAATTGGGAGGTAGAGCCATTTGAGACAGAGCAAATCAATTTATCCACTAAAGAGCAACCACCCATTTCTGAACACACTGATAAACAGACATGCAAGAAGCAAGGACCCATGAAAACCTAGTTGCATGGAATCTACCCCCCCCCAATCAAAAGGAACAGGTCCTGTTAATACGCCTCTGAAAAGCAGTATAAATATGGTTTCAAGTCAGGCATGGTGGCACGTGCTTGTAATCCCAGCTATCTGGGAGGCTGAGACTAGGAATCACTTGAGTCTGCAGGTTCAAGACAACCCAAGGCAACATAGCGAGACCTAGTAGCTAAAAAAAAAAAAAAAAATTACATAAACAAGCAAATAAACAATTAAATATGGTTTCACACTGGTTTCAACATTGGCCTCAAATTGAAGGCAAATTTGATCTGCATATGGACATCACAACCATAATCTTCTCCAGGTTTCAGCAAAAGCCACCAGGAACCCTGCCCTGAGAAGTGCCCTCCCTTCCCTTTGGCTTTGGGATGCTCTGGCCAGCCCCACCCACTCTGTGTCACCTGTGTCCTGAACTTTAACAAAAGGTTTGTCCCCTTCCCCCCTCTGCTGACAACTGCATTGCAAGTTCACAGGGCTGTCATTTGAATTCCCGTGAAAAATTCACATTGTCATTATGTGCATTTGGTTTGAGTCATGAGTGAAACCTGCCTGTCCTGAGGAAGTTAGCACCCAGAGAGCCTGAGCCTGCTGAACACCCTCTTCACCTCTTCTTTGGTTAGCTGAACCAGGACTTGGGTGTTTCTGTCAGCCTTCATGGGAATAGGTCTCTTTTTCTCCCTTCTCACCTGAATGAGGAAGCAACCGAGACCACAGGGGTGGTAGTGTTGAATATTAGAGGCCATGAAGTTATTCAGGGCTGGGGCCAGCTGGTCACAGCTGACAGGGACCAGCTGAGCGCTAAGAGCACCTGTGACCAAAGCAGCTCAACCTGAATATCTACTCTGAAAGCCTGGGAGCCTTCAAAGACAAAGCACCAGTAGCTAATTGGGGTGTTTTTCCAACAAACTTTGTCGGAATGTTAAAGGAGCACCTCCAAACAGTTGCCCTGGGAAAAAATGGGTGTGCAGTTGGTACAATCATCCCATCCACAGAGCCAGGGAGTGCCCCAAGCTTTTCTGGAAAGCAGATCAACTGGTGATAAAAATAGCTCCACTCACATGTACTTCTATGTCAATCCTCAAGGGGTTCAAAGCACTTTATAAACAGATAAGAAGGTAAATAACAACTGATGGTAGTGAGTCAACGTACAATCATAACCCCTTTAGACTCTGTCCCATCACTCCGCATGATTCTCTAGGTACTAAGATGGGTGTATACTGTTCTCTGTGTGACATATGAATCCAGCTGGAATGATTCCCATGGAGAACTTGGAAAAGCTTGCATTGACTGGAAAAATCACAATTGTCATAAATACAGGTATCTGCTTTAAAATCATCCTTCCACCTCTGCTCTCTTTTGAGTCTCCTAAGTAACTGGATGCAAGTGCTCAAATCATAGAATTCTCTGCTCTGAATCCCCATGGAATAGCGAAGTAAAAATGACTCACACTGTTCTCCAGAACACCAAAGATCCCAGAGACATAATGCCAACTAATGGGGGCTGCTCAATATGTGTTCTCTGCATGGGTCATAAATAAATGACTCAACCTCCACTGGTAAAAGGTTCCAGCTTCCCACAAAGATCATGATGGGAGTGGCATCCCAGAGGCACAACCTTAAAGGAAACTTTGGGTTAAGCATCGCCTTTTTGTAATCAGAATCATCTTTAGTATGACTATTGAGGTGAGGTGTTTACCTCACTTCCCCCCAAATTACAACATGGGGAAGAAAAGCAAGAATCATCTCTTTGGGACAATCGCCTCTCCAAGTCTGGGAAAGAGCTAAACATAACCAACATATCTTCGTATTTTGACTAACTTGCATTCACTTTGAAGCGGCCATTGGAAACCAAGTATACTGAAGACTTGTGCTAGAAAATCTCCATTACCAATTCTCTCTGAGATTCCAAACACCTTGCACTTGAAGAGGGAGACCAAGCTATGACCAGTATTCTTATTTTAAGGAGATGCTGATCCCCAGCTAGCAAAGGCTCAGGTCTTCTCCACCTATGGCAATGTCAGTCGAAGAAAGAGTTCTAGACCTTTCCCAAAGCCACAAGAATCTCTCTGGAAAGGGCACGCTCATAACTGTAGTCTATTGAATATGAATAAAGTTATTCACATACACAGTATTCTACAGAAGCCAGCTGTTTCAGTTCCCTCAGAAATAACATGAGAAAAGTTGCTCTCACCTTCTCATAGACTACTTAACTTGAAGTGTGATAGTGGCCCATCAATTTCAACTTCTGTGTTATGAATGAGAAAACTGAATCTCCCTGAAGAGACAAAACTTCCACTTAGTTGAGGGTCAAATTGAGACCAACATTCCAGTCACCAGTCTAAGAGATACCTCCTTTCCCTACCCCATGCCATTTCCCTCCTTATTTATTTTTATTTTATTCATTTTTGTTTATTACATTTTTTATTTATTGCACATATATAAACACATATATAGTACATCATTGTCTACCCCGAGGTTCTCCCATCACTTTATCATCCATGAACCATCTTAATCTCTTGTGCCCTCCCCCTCCCCCAATTTTACCCTCCTTCCCTTCTCTTGCCTTATGCTTCAGTTCTGTTGGCAGTTTTAAATTTTTCTTGTCTATTTATTTGTTGTTTTCCCTATATCACTCATATAAGTGAGACCATCCCGTATTTCTCTTTTTCTTTCTGATTTACTTCCGCTAACATGATTCCTTCTAGCTCCATCCAAAAGCCAGGATATATAAACAACCTAAATTCCTCAAAACCGATAAATGGCTGGAAAAGATGTGATATATTTACACACTGGAATATTATTCATTATTCAATCAAAGAAGACAAACATGTCACTGGCAACAACATTCCCCACTTTCTTATCTGTATTGTCTAGAACATATGTTTAAAATCCACTGTAACATTCATTTCCAAAATGACCTAGACACACTTTGCTTAGAGACCAAATTCTCTGTGTATAATAATAAAAAGTCAAAAATGAATCTAAAATTTAGCAACTAATAGTTCGGTAGAATGATTGAACTATTCCATGATCTTCCATTATTTAATATAATTTAGCTCTAAAGTGTCAAACTAGAAACATTACCTGAAAGACCAGTAACACTATTGTTAGAAATTCCTGTCTTACTTGTTTGAATATTTACTTCTCAAGTGAGCTCACCTAGCCAGGAAAACTCAGCCTGACACTCATGGAGACTGTGTTCTAAACAGAATTGATTCCATTTACAGTCCTGACCCTAGTCTCAAAACATTAAGGGAATATCAGTTATTTTCTTTTTTCATTTTCATTTTCTTTTTATTTTATTTATTTTATTTTTATTAACTTATTTATTTATATATATTAACTTATTTGTTTATATATAATTTACATATAATTATTTATATATATAATTATTTCACATCTATGTAATCCCCAGGGCTCTCCCCTCCCTAATCGTTCCCTCCCTCACCATACCCCTTCCTGAGTTGTGTATTTCAGTTTGATTTTTAGCTTGTTTTGACTTTCCCTCCTGGCCTTTTGTTTGTTTTTCCTATGTCCCATATACTAGTAAAACCATTTGAATTCTGTCTTTTTCTTTCTGATGTGATTCTGGTAATATGATGTCTTCCAGGTACATCCGTGTTATCATAAATTTATCAAATTTGTCATTTTTAGTTGATGAGTAAAATTCCATTGTGTATATATACCACATATTTCTCATCCATTTATCTGTTATGGGATATTTGGATTGTTTCTACGTCCTTGCAATTATAAGTAGTTTCCTTGCTGCCATAAACATCCGAGTACAGGTGTCCCTCTGTACATGCATTGAGGTCTCCTTAGAAGTCCAGTTATTTTCTAAGTTAAACAAAACAAGGTCTTTCTTACTTAAAATAGTCTCATACCTAATAATATAATTCTAAAGACAAGCATGTTTCAAATCAAACCATAAAAACTGAAAGTTAGATTTCATCAACCCAAAATTATCCCTGAAATGTTTCTTAAAAAACATTTTGGGTTAGTTTCTATTATATTTCTGAGTTTAGAAATAATTGAAATAATGTTTTCATTAGTCAAATATATGTTACTATTTAGTAATGACACCATAGGTAAGACAATAAAATACACAGATAGCACCAAACATGTAGACAGAAATCTTTCAGCTTTTAATATGTTTCCTTGTGTTAAACATAAGGCCCATTCATTTATTAGTAGTTGGGAAAATTCAATTTGTCTTTTTAATTGCTAAAGTTACTCCCTGAAAGGAGAGGGGAGAAATCACCATTTTTATATATCCCCTTAAAACTCATAGCAAATAAATGAACTCAGATTTTCATTTTCCCCTCCCCCCTCACGCACACACACACACAAGAATAGGTTTTCCCCCCTCACGCACACACACACACACACACACACACACACACACACACACACAAGAATAGGTTTATTAGGAGAAGGAGGAATAAAAAGACACCTAAATAGACACAGGTGGCAGCAGCACGCTGTTGCTGTTACTGTTTTTCCTTCTTTTCTTTCTTACCCAGCTACCCTAGATTGGGGGGATGCCACTGCCTTTTAGATCTGCACTGGTGCTTTTGAGAAGGAAACAAGGAAGTACCACCTTGCTTTAAAGTCTCTGAATGTCATGATCTAATTTTGCAAAACTTTCCTCCACAGAATTGTCACAAAGACTGCTTTCAACTAGCGTGTCAAGTTTTAGACAAGATGAACCTAAAATAGCTCTGACAGCATTGGGAAACCTCAGGACCAGTGACAGATAAACCGGGAACCAATTATCATTTCTGGAGAGATGGCAATGGGGAAGACTGCCCTGCTCAACCAAAATGTTGTGACCAAGGTCCTCTCTGGGGGAGTGAGAGGCCCTGTTGAATCTAAAAGGACCATGACAAGAAAGGGTATTGACTAAGTCCTTTTATTTGCTCCTCAGTTGTATATTGACCCATATCAACACGTTTATTTTTTTTCCTTTTTTCTTTAAATCCTACGTTTTGAATTGAACACTTACTGAAGGCACAAAAGAGCCCCCTAGTGGCCAGTAAGACCTTACCAGCATCTTTGATATTATGGACCCAGTGACAGAATTTTCAAAAGACATTAACAGTATTTGTTGGCACATAGTTTTAAGAAATTCCCTAGAACTAGCCAAGATACTTCTTACTCCCCCTTTTCTCTTCTAAAGTTTAATATTTTTCTAACATGAAATTTAGATGGAGAGCTAACTTCCCATAGGTTCAATAGCAATTTAGAAGTTTCCCTGTTCAAATATGACTCAGCCAACTAATAAGGAATTTTTATTATTTACTCAAATTTCAAAGGTATTCATTCTCAGCAGGCAAGATGATAAAGGAGGGGGCTTAATATACCCAAACAGTTTTCACTGAGTTTTGATTTTCTTGTAGTCAGAAGCTATAACGTAAGAGGGGTTTGCCATGGGACTTGAGTGGGTTTTACTTTATAATGTAACTATCAAGATGCATAGACATTTTCTTGTAGATTCTACTATAACCCTAATCATGACCAATTCATCCTTCCAAAATAAATTTCTTCTTAAGGTGAAAAACTCATGCTATAAAAACAAAAATTTGATTTCACTATTTTCTCCAGCTTGAAAACACTAAAAACAAAATAGCATAATCCATCCCCAGTAAACAGCATCTCCATTCCTCCAACATTAACCCTTAAAAACATTCCCTAAGAAATAGCAGCAAGTTAATAAATAAATCCCCTACTCCCAAGTATTCCACAAAAAGTAGTATTTTGCCTAATTTTTCCTAAGTTACTTCATCCTCCCCTTGTTTAACATATTACAAACCATTATTTTACACTGTATAAAAAACTTTCTAAAACTTAATAAACTCGCTAAATAGCTCATGCTTGCATTCAGTCCCAGCTTCTTTAGCTAAGTTCAATCTCTCTTATTAGCCTTCCTCACTTTCCCTCACCCAGCTCCTTACTAAAGCATTCTAATAGCTTTTAAATGGTGACCCACACCCACCAAAGTTTGTGGGTTTTTTTTTTTTTTAGTTTTCCAGATTTCCTTAGCAATAGCATTACATGAGTGCACATTAAGAATTTTCTCTTCTTATAAAAGCAACATGCAAGACATACCTCAAAGTGTAAATACTTTAACTGAGCTTCAAGACTGGACTAGGGGTGGGGAGATAATGAGAAGAACCTGGAAACCAAATTTCCTACCCAGAGAACTGAATACAGTAGTAAATATAGGTGGAGAGGCCTCAAGGTAAAAATCATTATTTCATGTGTGTTAAATCAATTAACACACATCAGAAAATAGCACCTAAGACACAACACAAATGAAAGATAGCCAGGATTCACTTATCAGGAAGACTTGAAAGAAACCAAAAAAAAAAAAAAAAAAAAAAAAAAAAAAAAAAAAAAAAAAAAAAAAAAAAAAAAAAAA